>MU160206.1:69568-95187 GCA_015888305.1 Antheraea pernyi
TATATAATCATTGCTCCGAGTGCCAATAGATATGAAAACCATAATGTTGATAATTTAAATAAACAAATTCTGAAATTTAAATATTATCGTTCACACTATAATTAATATGAACATTCAAAAGAGAACACATTTATTTCATTGTTTTGAGTCTTCACCTCTACCGGCAGTTCTTAACTCTCGTCTCTTGACTCCCTCAATTTTTTTTATAATCGCTCTACGCTCCTAAAAAGTTACTTAAATAAATTGAAATATAGACACAGAGTCTGATGGTACAAATTCGACGGTATTGGAAAATAAGCCGTTAACAATAGTATGGGAAAAGATAGGTTGAGCAAACAGGTAACAGAGATTTAATTCGCTTTAATGGGTCCCCAATTGAATTGAGTTTTCCTGCCGTCACCATGGAATGTCAATATGAGCTTTCCTTTTGTGTTTTATATTACTTTTTTTGGTTTTTTTCTTTTTTGTTAGAGTGAAAACGTGTTAAGGTGTTTTGAACGGTGAATTAAAGTGCCGTGTTCGGGTCGATGAGGCTTTATCGTGTATGTTCGGCTGCATTCGTCATCAGCTGTTTGACTGTATGACAAGGAGTGCATTGATTGCAAGTGTTTTTTGAAGTGAAAATTTCTTTGGCCCGTTGAGCGGTATTTTTGGCGGGAGATAAATCTATAATTTCGCAACATGACATGCTACATAATGAACGACCGTATTGCGCTTGCGAAGCTTGCGGCAGACTAGCGACGCGTAGTATAAGGGCCTGTATACATGTAATATTTTGCAGCTCGTACGTTTCATTGGTTAATAGACTTTATAAAAATGTATTATATGTATATATGTATTGCTCCGAGTGCCGATAGATATGAAAACCACACTAATATTAATAATTTCAATAAACAAGTTCTGAAATTTAAATATTGTCATTCACACACACAGAACACATTTATTCCATTATTTTGAAGTTTCACTTCTGTCGGCATTCTTTATGACTGCCTTGATTTTTATTAGTGTTATAAAATAATGTATAGTCAGTCGGTCGGTCAGGGAAACCAATCCAAACACTCTGTAGGCACTGTGACAATTTATAGCTTTTTAGAACTAGACTATTTAGAGCTTCGCCTTACAACAACCTCCACATAGAAATGCGTGCAGTTTAACGACATTTTGCCCTTTTTATGCCGAATTCCAACCAATGACGTCTCACACCAGAGTGAATAACGAACAGCCGATAACTTCAACCAATAGCGTTTGAGGTCATTAGTAACACTCCCGATATAGTCAATAGCGCGGTATCGCAGGTCAATAGTGGCTTCCCCGATATATCTCTAATATGGTGGCGTTAGTAATATTCCGGTGGCGTTGTAGTCTCGCCTCTTGGGTATGTCGTAGCGGTACCGGACGTAGTCATTAACATTAGGTATAATAATAATAAAATAATATTATTTCTTCTTTTTTTTACCCTTATCCCACCTTAGTAAGGTCGGCGCAACATATTTTCCTTTTCCACTCTCCCTTGTCAGATGTCATGTCAGTATTCACACCTTTTATATACATAATATTTTTAACACAATCCTTTAATACCTTGTTCGGTCTCAAATAAATAATAAAATAATATTATTCATGTTTTGTATACAATTAGCGTAGTATTTCAAGTGTATATAACTATATATTGTGTATATAACTATTACTTATTTACGTATAGATCAGACATATCATATCAGATATATTCATATAGATTCATAGCTAGTTAATAATAGGGATCGGACTGTATGTAAAATGAAGACTCTAAATATGTTACCACGTTTTTACTAGAAAACGTCGAAAAGAGATAAATAACGCATTCTCGTCTATACTCTGAACAATAATTTCAGCATATAGTTGTCTCGATTGTTTCTCAAATGTGTTGAGAAAACTTTAAAACTATTCCTGGATTTATTAATATGAGGTGCTTCTAAGAAGAACGTTAGCACAGAGCAGGTGTTATCTTTACCCTTTGTTAACTGTTGACCCTCTTTCATGTCGAGACGTTTAAATACCAGTGAAGCGTTTGTAAACAATGTTTTATAGTTCGAATAGTTTGGATCAATGGTTCTCAAAGTTTATAATTTTATTACTATGTCTTTTAAATACATATTACACTACTATAATTTTACTGATAGTAATATGAACAAATTTTAGTGCTTATCCAATTGATATCTTCAGATAAATATATTTTTCCTTTGCACAAAGTTTCATAAAATTTTATGAAGTTGTTTTTCAATTGGAAATAAAATTATACAAGTATTTGTATCGAGTGATCTTTATAATAGCTACTCATCATTTAGTTTTAAAAGTAAATACATATGCAGACGGAAATAAAAATTTATTAATATAGATGGCAACTTCAATGATTATTTATTAATTTATTTTCTTTCTAGCATCACAGGTATGTCAACAGAGATAGAGCCTATTCAAGGTTCAGGTATGGAAGCACCACTGTCACATTTACTTCTGTTCTAAGGCAGCAGTATTTATGCCATTGGCTTACATGCCGGAAGGCTGCCAATATATACTAGAACAAGAGGCGTTGTAACTCAGTACCCAGGCGTAGCAACCTTTATGACTGGTTTTAGGATTGCAGGCCTCTTGAGAATGATTATACATATCTATAGGCTGCAGTAGCCTCTTAGAAAGGTTAGAAGCGAAACTTCTTATCACGACTTTCAGAGATGGTAGAAGTCATCACGTAAGTAAAAAGTATCTTTCTTTTTGACTATTTCTATTGTATACAAGTGTGTGTACAATATCAAAATGCTCGCATCAGAATTCGAGCGTGTCGTGCGTTGACGGTTGTACAACCTTAATACTGAATGTGGAAATTTCATAAAATATTATTAAACACCTTCTGCATTAATATAAAATAGAAAAAAAAACAGATTATCCAGAAAGAGAGAGATAGTTGTACGGAGAGAGCACGATCCTCACATAATGAAAATGTTCATATTCAGAGTCGAATAAAATGTGCAAGGAACTTCGTTTCTGGCAGGAAGCTCCATCCTATACGCGTTTATTTTATTTATTTTCATTATATAACTTCCATAATCAAATTAAGAATGTAATCTATACAAATAATAAGAATGTAAATAAACGTGTCTGTAGTGTTTAATTTTTTGTGAAAAAATATATTGCCACCTGCAATTTGCAATACTATTACTTGGAATCATGACATAGTATAAAACAAAGTCCCCTGTTTGTAGTCCAGTGAAGCTGTTAAGACCTTGCTAGGTCAATAGCGTAATCAGTTCGAAAAAAAAAGTCCCCTGTCGCGTCTATCTGTCTGTCTGTTCGCGATAAACTCAAAAACCACTGAACGGATTTTCATGCGGTGTTGACCAGTGGATAAACGGATTCATGAGGAACATTTTGGTATATAATTTGTCAAGGATTATTTTTATAATCAGGGTGGGACAACGTCCGCCGGGCCCGCTAGTAAGTAATAAAATACATTTCAATATTTTTTAGAAATGTCTGTCTGTCTGTTTGTTTGCATAAACACACTGCTAAAGTACTGCGTTCACGTTAAAACCTCACCAAGAAAATAAAGTATATTCTCGAATAACATTTAGTTTTGGTTTCATTAAAATCAGTTCACTCTATCAAAATTTATTGTAGTTTTAATGACGACACGACTTAAGTACGAGATGAAAGTAGATAAGTTAATGGACTTAATGCATTCGGATGATTTTACTAGTCATTGATTTTATACATTACGTTCCACGCGGACGGAGTCGCAGGCACAGCTTACTAAAATTAGTATTAAAATGCTTACCAGTATTACTTGAGGTACTAAATTAAATATCTTAAAGAGATTATATAATTACTTACACCTTTTTAAGTGGGTGTAAACGAGGTGTCATGACCCGGTCTATTGGTTTACCGTATTTTCGCCACGTGGTATGGCTTCAGAGGTCACGCGAACGCTTTGAAGTCTACTTACTTCAGCCTTGTCTGCTAAGCCAATCTAAATTTTATAGTATATTTTGTAGTCTGGCGTTATGTACGTTAAATGCTACATTTTTTTTATGTCATAGGAGGCAAACGAACAGGCGGGTCACTTGATGTTAAGTGATCACCGCCATCCATAGCCACTTGCTACACTAGTGGAGTCGCAATTGCGTTGCCAGCCTGTGTTTGTGGGGAAGGGGAACAGTTATGTGGAGTGGTGAGGGAAGGGTAGAAGAGAGAGAAGGGGAGCTGGTCCTCCAGCGCTCTCACTGACCGAACGAAATACAAAAATGCAAGCACTGTTACTTCACGTCGGTTTTCTGTGAGTTTTTAGAAATGTTTAATGTCAGTTGTATACCTTTACCTTTACTTGATGGTTCAAATACAGGATAGCTATATAACTAATTAGGTAAAACCCGCGGCTCCGCACGCACTTTAAAAAAATGTATTAAAGAAATGTAAAATTGTGAGAGGGTGTGTACATTACAGAAACGCTTTTTCAAAAACATTTGTAACTACGATACGAACGCCATCTACTGTAACATGTAACGTGTACATTAGATATATGAATACTAATAGTATATCGAATGGGATGGGATTTATCATCAGCAACATACCTGGAACTTCAACATATTATATACCAAATCAGTGCTCACTAACACTATATAAGTAAGTAATGAAAATTATAAGCTACACATTATCGAACAATAAGTGTTAAGTCTTTTGTTATATATATTATGCCCATATTGTCGATATAATTATGTTACTCTTATACGTTGCTATAATCACTGAGGTATTTAGACGCAAACGCAGTAAATAAAACAAAATGGTCGCCAAATTAACCAAAAGATAATCTAATTCAAATTACATACAAATATATGACTTTCAATTAGGTATATTTATTCTTGGATTCCAGTACAGCGCACATCTTGTTTGGTTTACATTTCTTTAATACATTTTTAAAAAACGCTTGCGGATCCGCGGTAACACCTAGTCTACTTATACAATTAATTTATTTTTGATTGTAACAGACTCTCTAAGCTAGAACTAATAAAGTTATTATGTGTGGCTGCGAAAAAAGTTATATTACTTATGAATAAAAAAATAAACACAGGCGCCATAAGATAGCCAATAGACTGAAGCTAAGGAGAAACGGTACCACTCGAAAGTTGCGTCATTAAGGAAGTTAATTAAGAAAAGAGGCTTTATCGAAAAGTTTGAGCACCGCTGGTGACCCTGTTTAAATTATTGCCGTAGAATGACTAAGGTGGGAAATTTCAAAAGAGATTATGTTACGAATACTGATATAATAAAATTCATCTGTTAATAAATCTTTGAAGATGAAGTAAGACTTGCTTTTTTATTTCTATTTTTTTTTTACATTTCATGAGTTATATACCTTGAATAACTTCGTTTTAAAATCGAAAGGTAGTGCCATTAAAATAGAAACTATAAAAATAACATACCAAAACGCCTACAGAAAAATTGTGAAGATAAAAGATACCTATCTGCAAAATGTGAAATGGGGCAAACGGTGTCGTGCGCATATGTAGGAGAGAGGAAGTAAATGGATAACATTGTTCAAAGAAATTTCGTTATGTTTTTGCTTTTAACTTTTTATTTATTTTTTGTTCTGTACATAAAATATATTTTTAAAATAAAAAACAACACAGACGAAGTCGCGGTTGTCAACTAGTACATAAATAGAATAAGAATCTACACAGTGTAAATAAATTTTCGTCTTCAATAAAACATGTTTATACTTTTGTGTATAAAATTGCATATTAAATAAGATTTTTTTTTCATAAGCAGTAAAAAAAATGTGACTTGTAAAAAAGTATAATAAAAAGTGTACAGAAATTTTGCAAGAAAATATTAGGTGTTTCTCGTTACCATAACATGGCGGTATACCTTTTTTTAGTATTTTATGTTAGCGCTTAGAGAAGTAAGTGGCTGTTCGGATAAAATGGTCTCGATTTGATTGTTGTTAACGTTGGTGAAAAAAAACATGAATTTATATCGAAAACGTTTTAAAACAAAATTTGTAAAAAGTTGACATTTTATGCTTAAACACAATCATGGGATTCAGTGATTTTAATGATAAAAATGCGTGAAGACAATTAACCTTTTTAAATTATGCTTATAATTTAATTTATTGTAAACTGTATGATTAAAAATAATCACATGATTTAGGTTAATATAGTTTATCGTTGTACTATGATGGGTGAAGTTAATAATTGTAAATGTCATACACTGCGTTTCAGTGAATTCCCTGTGGTATTGGAACCTGGTGGAAATTTAGGAAAATATATAATTTGCGGTAGGAAGTTTTGAACGGAACTTACCGGATTCTTGATGAAATTTCGTCTGGTTCTGCGATTCCACCACTATTACAACACAACACATACACTTTAGCTCCGGTTATAACTCAATAATTCGTACAAGTTTTTTTTTGCGTAGTTCCGTGCGTTCTTTTAAATCGTTAGACCAAGAAGAAAGCGGTGTGGGTGGCGTTTGGCGTTCTGTTCTTTTTGGCGAGGAAGGGGTTGTATATAGTACATAGACAATAAATAGCGGGCGAAAGTATAGATAACATATGCGGAAGGAAGAGGAAATAATACATATAAAAATTAATAGATGGCGTTACCAGAACCTATAGATGATCTGTTTCGATTAACATTGCGGTTTTGTTTACAATTACCAGTTAAGATCAAGTGGGTTTACTAATTATTTCACTAATCGTTATCCGATTATATTAACATAACATTTCAATGAATGTCTTAAAATATATTTAAAATTACGTGTAAAAAAAAATTGTTTGAGTAACCGGACTTAGGAAGGATTTTTTACTTTGAACTGTAAATCTCAATATGCCAAAAATTTATCGAATAAGTATTTAAATTCCTTAGACCCTTGTGATGCTACAATACTAAGTTTATTTGAACCCATGCGAAGCCCAGGGTGGGTAGGTATCAGACTATAACACGCAAAAAGAATCTTTTAAATCTGATTGATACTTCGAAAGACTAACACTCAAACAAACAAGAAAACTAACAATCTTTTGAGCTTCATAAATTGTATATCACTGGTATCCTAAGTACGTAACAAAAAAGTAACATGGTTACAATAAATTGCCAAAATGTCTAGTTGAGATCTATGAAATCATAAAAGAATCAAGACGCGAACGTTATTCAATTAATATTAGATCGCACCGACGGAAATTGAAACGATGAAATGTCCGTTGGTTCAATTTTGAATAAATTAAATAAGACCTCCACTTGTTTTAATTTTCGACAGATTTAAGAAGCCGTCAAGGTTAACTGATTAATTGATTAAGTTCCTGGAATATTGACCCCAATAATGTATACTGTATATTAGAATAACTGTAGATTGTTGTACACCGGCTTCAAAACTGTCATTTAATATCGGGTGAGTTTGAAGTCATACGCTAAAACCTTTTTTTTTATACCATAGGAGGCAAACGAACAGGGGAGTCGCTCATGTGTTGCAAGCCTGTGTATGAAGGAGAGGACGAGGAGAGGGGTTGAGCCATTCATGCCGAAACCGGTAATAGCTTCAGCGTGGCTCTACCATGGATCTATCACCTATTAAGGATAAAAAAAAACTTCATGCAGGCTGGCCTAACAACGACGATTGCCGGTGGCTTATACATCTCTCCGCGATCGTTATTGTTTTTAGATTGCGCTATGCTTACCATGATATAAAATGACGCCACGTCATCGTGCTGGAATAATAAATGGAGCTTAAAAATAAAGAATATCTAAACAGCTTGAACACAACAGCAATAATTATACCTTTTTCAAGACACAAAAAAAAAAGTAATTAATAACGCTAATATACCACCCTCGTTCCTTGGAAGCCTTTATTTCCAAGGAAACGTAATTAATACAGATAATAAGTTAAGTGGGGAAACATTAACGGAATTTATTAATGGATATTCATAAGCCTTCAACATCGGCCTTTATTGCGTAATTTTTCATACAAATTCACGACCTGTGTAAATATTTTCTACCGTTTAAACTTTCAGAATTTTTGTACGCAGAATTTAATGAATCGCTCTTAGAAGGATCAACGTGGAAAAAGAACGAATTAGATGGTTCATTAGTTTTTTTGTGTGAAAGCAAAGGTTCAAGATTTTTTGGTTTTAGTACCACTATTGAACTGAAAATTAGCCATCAAGTGCCTATAAATACGTTCACAGACTTTGAGATGTGACTGGTCACTAAGCGTGAGCACCATGCCGCATTTGGGAATACAAATTTGTTTAAAATTCGTGAGGCCTGCTTTTTTCTTCTTTATTTTATTTGAGAATCGATTATATAGTGATCATGTCACTCTACCCTGTGATTATCACAAAAAATATGTGTCAAACTCAATCAAATCTTTTAAATAAGCGCTCGTCCAGTAGTCGAACTTCAATCACAGAGAAAAAATAATCTCCTTCCAACTTTTTTACGCTAAAGATCATCAATAGCTATAAAACAAAAAATAATGAAGAGAATCGGCTGAGAAACTGAGGAGGGAGATGTTCTTAATCTTTTCCCCGCTGCCTTTTTATTCATAGATACTGACAAATCGGAACAGTTTCTGATACATTGGAATTATGTGAAGCATTCTTGCTACCCTAGTTGTAAGGAAAGCAAGACAAAACTCTAGGCATGTCGATAAATCGGCGATGTTGAATTTCAATATCTTTGAATTTCTTAATTTCTATCTTTAGTACAAAAAATTCTAAGCAAGTGTAATCGTGAGCACATCTTGTATATTGGAGCTCCTAAAATACTATCGAGAGGAATTTCCACGAGGCCTAAGGATAGTTAATAACTGATATCTCGATAAATCTATATATATGTTCTCTATAAAATATCAATAAATCTATGTATAAAACTATTTATAAGCTACTCATCGTCGTGTGCGTCGCCAACAATCTGCACAGTACAAAAACAAAAACATTGCGATGTTTTGTTTTGAAACTCTATATGCTTTGTTTGTAGGATCCCATAAGTAAATTAAAGCTTCTGCTGGTTTAAAACAACAATGCCGCGTACTGTTGTTTTCTGTTTGAAAGGTTTTGTTTCAATTTGACCCTAAAAAAAGTGGTAAGAGACAATTTCTTTATACTTTATCTTCTTTAGTTTTAATCCTAATTTTAAACGATGATAAATGATAATTTAACTCAAGGTGGTAACATACTAAAACTAGAAGGGCTGGCTCTATAATGTAGCTGCAGAAATGAACCCATATGGATGCAGTAAAAGCTTTACATCGTAAGGATGGACGGTATCCAGCCAGGTGGATATTATGAAAACACATTACCAGCATGATAAGATTCATTACAATATTATTTATAGGTGGTAGAGCCACGTTAAGCTATACCTGGTTTCAGCGTGAATGGGTCGGCTCGCCCGGGGTAGTACCACCCTCTCATAGAAAACCAACGTGAAGTAACAGTACTTGCGTTGTTGCGTTTCGTTCGGTCGGTGAGAGTGCCGGATACACCCACATACCCTCCCCCTCCTGCCTTCCTCACTCCTCCCCCCCCAAACACAGGGTGGCAACGCACTTGCGACTCTTCTGGTGTCGCAAGTGTCTATTTGGACGGTAGTGATCACTTAACATCAGGTGACCCACCTGTTCGTTTGCCTCCTATGATATAAAAAAATAATTATATAATTGATATTAGCATATTAGCATTGAGCCATTATTTTAGAGATATAAAGATAATGCATTTTTGGTGTCAGTAATAAAAAAAAATGGCTATTAAAATTGAAATCGTATATTTTCTATGAAAATTGGTTCTGCAATGCATTCGGTAAATTCCAGAAAGACATATTTATAATGTAACATTTAGAATAACGCGTTAATAGAACATAGTAAATGTAATGAATGCACTCTTTGGTGTATTACGTTCCAGAATCTTCTATGTAGACCCAATTAACTTTTGGGAGAATGTATTTATTGTGGCATTTGTATTACAGGCTGTAATGACAACCCTTTTGCCGCATCTTTGTTCAAGAACTTTTCACTTTAAAGGTGTAATTAACGACTATTAAGAACGGCGAAGGGATGTGCAGACGATGTGCGTCCCTTGAGATTTGTGGTTACGTCCTGAGAGACCCGAGAACTTTGGTGTGTCAAGGAAGTAGTAATTTTCTAAGGGCATTAACAAATATGAGGTTTCAAAGTATAATTACAAAGCAAAATATTTTCATTCCAACAACATGTTCTAATATTATTTTTTTATATCACAGAAGGCAAGTGAACTGGTGGGTCATCTAATGGTAAATGATTACCACCGTCCATAGACACTAACAATACCACGAGAGTCGTAATTGCGTTGCCATTTTGTGTTTGGGATGAAGGGAAGGTAGGAAGGTGTATAAGGAGAGGGGGTGGGTCTCCGGCGCTCTCACTGACCGAACGAAACGCATCAATGCAACACTGTTACTTCACGTGGTTATTTCTGTGAGTCAGGTGGTAATATCCCGGGCGAGTCGACCCATTCATGCTGAAACCAGTAATAGCTTCAGTAATATAATTCGTGATATATATTTTTTTAATATTTCATTGGAGGCATACTAATAGATAGGTTACCTGATATTAAGTGATCACCACCATCGATAGACACTTGCAACACCAAGGAGTCGCAAGTGCGTTGCCAGTCTGTTTGCGGGAGGGAAGTGGTGTAGGGGAGGGGCTACCGGCGCTCTCACTAACCGAACGAAACGCAACAATGCAAACGCTGTTACTTCACGTCGGTTTTCTGTGAGAGGGTGGTACTACCCCGGGCGAGCCGCCCCATTCATGCTGAAACCAATAATAGCTTCAGCGTAGCTCTACTACCCACAAAAGATAGATGCAACACTAGGAAATAATTAAAACCAGCTCTACAGTACTCTTCCTCTAGTACTTAACTGACTGTCATGTTCCAGTAGTTGGAGGTATTCTTCGGGACTCCAGCATCCGAGCTCTGGTTTAACTAGAAATCTGTCACGTAAACATAATTCTTAAAAGATCTAATAACTTTATAGTAATCATTATCATTATTTACAGTTAATATTATCATATATATTAATACGTGAAGCCTAAATTTTGTATCCCTGTTTAACGGAATTGGGCGAACGGATGAACGTGAAATTTGGCATAGTTAAAGTTTATATGGAGGAGAAGTGCAGAAAACGATTTATTTTATATATTTTTTTTTTTTATGTCATAGGTGGCAAACGAACAGGTGGGTTACCTGCTGTTAAGTGATCACCACCGTCCATGGACACTAACAACACCAGATGAGTCGCAAGTGCGTTGCCATCTTTTGTAGGGAAGGGTTAGGGGAAACACCTTTACGGCGATATTTTAAATAGGGGACCAGAAGATGGAGTAAATCTGCACAAATACCATAGTGTTATAATCTTATAGTAAGAGTACTATGGTTAACGCAGTCCAAAGGCCCTAAACAGATCACAAAATACACCATTTGCATCCTGCGATTCTTCCGAAATATAGGATTTAATAGCGTTGCACCAGCGTCAGTTGTTGATTTTGATTTTGTAAAACCAAACTGTCGACCACCCAGAATCTAAAATCTCGCTTAAAAATATCCGGCTAAATGCTTAAGCGTAATCTTCTCGAAAATTTTGCATAATGACGGAACAACAGAAATGGATCTATTATTTTCAAGAGTATTCCTACAACATGATACAAATAAAGGAACCAATGTACTTATTTACACATTAAATTGGGGAAGGTTCCTTTTGCTATACACTGATTCAAAATATTTGCCAAATATGGTGAAATATTTATAATCAAGGACTACCATTACCGACGTTTCCTGTGTCTTCGGTATGTCTGAATTTTAATAGTTTTAAAGTCCTTATTATTCCATTTGCACTAATATACGAGAAATTAAATTTTGAATTTATAGGTGCATTCAGATTTTTAACCGACTTCAAAAAAACTTTTTTTTTTCCAGACTTCCAGTACATCTCTAGGTAGCACACATATTCATATGTTTTATTTAATTTGGTTAATTTGATAAACTATTTATTTTCCGCTTTTTAGTGCCTTATGGGTTTTTGATTGATATTGAAGTCGGTTAATACTTTTTTTTGAAAATTTACTTTATATCTATTCTAGCCTTCGACTGTCTTTCATTAATATCATACAGTGTCGATTTCAACGAAAATTTTGATGTATTATGCTTTTCATACGAACTGTGTATGTCCGAGAAGTAAAAGCTTTTGTATAATCGACCATAATGATGATGCATGATATAGCAGTATGGTTTATTTAATTCTATTGCTAGACACCTGCAACAATTTTTTTACACGAAATAAAAGGACAGACACGTTACATTTACATTTTTATTATTATATGTATAGATAACATAGTTTCAAGCTCTACCAGCTGTAGTACACGAAGAAATGCGTCGGCAGACTAAACTATGTGTGACGCGCGGCAAGAAAAGCCAAATCCTGCCCGGCCTACTTTACCCGAATACAAAATTAAGTTATCACAGAGCTCAGGTGCGCCTCTCTCTGCTGTTATTATGATAAAGTTTCACTTTCCACCGCCCATTATTTAAGTTGCCGCGGTAATTTCGAAATGGTTTCACCCAGTTTTTATGTATCTGAAGGTGTAATAGAAGTCATTTTCTGTTTTT
The DNA here is from genome assembly GCA_015888305.1 of Antheraea pernyi. NCBI lineage: Eukaryota > Metazoa > Arthropoda > Insecta > Lepidoptera > Saturniidae > Antheraea > Antheraea pernyi. The sequence goes on from MU160206.1 coordinate 82,230, forward strand.
AAGATAATTAGAATTTTCGTAATTATAGAGCCGACGATGGTTTGTTAGTGTGTTATTTATAAATCTAAAAGCTTGGATACCTATAGAGTAATCTGGATTTTTTGACAACGTGGACAAATTGATAAGGTAAGACGTCAAACCCTAAATGTAAAGTATATTAAAATTCAAAGCTACAATTCGCGCTAACTTTTTGATCGATCATAGATGCGCAGAACACACATTTAGCGTATAGATATGTATTATATCAAATGCTTAATATCAAGGCAATTGAAGGATAAATAAATGCCAATTTTATATTCCTAAAATAATAATTTACGTTTCTTTTGTATAAAACCCTTGACTACATTACGCGCAAGTCTAAACTCAAGGCAACCAAAAAGATTCATGTGGACTATAATTGTTTATTGTCTAATTGTTCATCATAATCTCACCTGCCGCTAAATGACGATATGGTCCAAGATATAATGGTTTTTATGTCAAAATGCGGCAAACGAACAGGCGGGTCACCTGATATTAAGTGATCACCACCGTCCATAGACACTAGCAACACCAGGGGAGTCGCAAGTGCGTTGCCAGCCTGTGTATGGGGGAGGGCTAGGGAAAGGATAAAGGGGTAAAGGAGGTGAGCCTCTGGCGCTCTCACTGACCGAACAAAACGCAACAATGCAAGCATAGTTACTTCACGTCGGTGTTCTGTGAGAGGGTGGTACTACCCAAGACAAGCCGACCCATTTATGCTGAAACTAGTAATAGCTACAGCGTGGCTCTACCACCTTCAAAATGGTAATTAGAAACAAGGCTTAGTGTCTATTTAAGAAATTGACTGCCACGAGAGTTTTCATAAAACTGACCCTAGGACGCCATTTTGTTTTAATGATTATTGTGTTACAAAAATTATCATTATAGTAAATAGTAATAATCACATTTATTTGCTTATGAAATTTATAAATGCAAAAGGATAATCTAACACATTTTATATCCAGGACTATTAAGCAACATTATATTTTTTATTTATATCTTGTTTTTTTTCCATAAATTATGTTTAGTTTTTATAAATGAATTGATTTTCACTTTTTCGTTTGTTGTTGTTTATCAATATTTAATATTACATAATTTAATTTTTCATTTTAATAGTGTAAGTTGTATCGATGTGTTAAAGCAGTCAGGTTTTCATTCTAGTATGCTCCTCATTATTGTTATTATAATATTATATTTATCGAAATTTCGACTGTTGCATTGTCTACAATTGTAAATAAATATTATCGCTATTCTTTTTTTATATCATAGGAGGCAAACGAACAGGTCGGTCACTTGATTTTAAGTGATCACCACCACCAGGGGTGTCGCAAGTGCGTTACCAGCCTGTGTTGGGGGAGGGAGAGTAGGGAGTGGGGTGAGGCCGAGTGAGTATCCGGCGCTGTCACTGACCGAACGAAACGCAACAATGCAAGCACTGTTACTTCATGTCGGTTTTCTTGAGAGGGTGGTAGTACCCCGGACGAGCCAAACCAGTCATGCTGAAACCAGTAATAGCTTCAGCGTGGCTATACCACCTAGGATATTCGATCTAATAATAATAGTAATTAAGTGGCGATATGTCAGATTTGTTTTTAAACCACTGAGGGAATTCGTAAAGGCTCGATATTCAAAGCTGCCTCCTTCAAGTTACGTATTTTATTTCAATAAAACAAAAGATAAACAGAAAGTTAAATTACTTATAATTTTCACGCTCGCGTCTCGTTCTTTCGTCGTATCGTCGCACAGTTATGATTGAAAAAGTTTTTTTATCAATATCGGCGTGTATTGGAAATATTATCGTATTCCGATACATTATTCTCCAATCAAGCAGTTACGCTGAAAGAAACTACATATAACGTAAAAGCAGATTTTTTCACCAAAGCTATTTATTTTTCTATCTTTTATGAACAAACTAGCTGATACGACTTTATTTATATTGTTTATTATTATAACAACTTGTTTTATCTATATGGGACAAAATATAAACACAACACCGATTGCTCCACTTCTCCACTGCGAGAAAACACATCGCTGTTCGCTCAGTTCTTATAAAAGTCATATCTTCTTTTAACTCTAATAAGCTGGTATTACATGAAGATATTTTTAAGGTAAGTATTAAGTATTTTATAGGCGGTAGAGCCACGCTGGAGCTATTACTCGTTTCAGCATGGCTGGGTCGATTCGCCCGGGGTACTACCACCCTCTCACAGAAAACCGACGTGAAGTAACAGTGCTTGCATTATTGCGTTTCGTTCGGTCAGTGAGAGCGCCGGAGGACCACCTCCCTTCGCCCTCCCTCCTACCCCCAAACACAGGCTGGCAGCGTACTTTCGACTCGCCTGGTGTTGTTAGTGTCTATAGACGGTGGTGATCACTTAACATCAGATGACCCATATGCACGATTGCCTACGACGAAAAAGAAAAAAAAAACATACCTAAAAAAATTTGATCAGAATATATCTACTCGTAGTAGTTTAAAATAAAAAATATATAAAGCAGTGAAATTTATAGTTCAGTTAATGGGCTTTACGATTGTTTTTTTGAATATTAAAAAATGCAGCATTTTCCAACAGTTCAAGTTAAACAAGTATTTAAACTTTATATCTTCTTTTAAACGTTATATTATCTGTACAACGACCTTTCTTGAAATACAAATCTTAATTTCTCCTTCTAATAAACATTGACGTCTAACATTTTACATTTATACATGTAATAAAAATGGAGTGTCTGTATGTAATATCAAAATAAAAATTTTTGACTGATTTTGTATGAAAGTATACACGCTTCTGATAACAAAAATGCAATTTTTAAAAATGTTTTCGGTCTGTTTGTTCCGGGTAATCTCCGAAACGGCTAGACTGATTTAGACAGGAATTTCACTTGCACATAGCTGAAATTACAACGGGTTTCTTAGGCTACTCTAAATTAGACTAGGTATTAACCGCGGCTTCGTCTGTAATGCTATCTTCAAAACAGTTCAACCGATCTTGACATAACTTTCACTGACAGATAGCGGGTCTTATAAGAAGTAGTTTAAGCAATTTTAGTTTATAATAGCTGTTAACCGTGACTTCGCCCGTAGTACTATATTCAAAACAGTTCGATCGATCTTCAGATAACTTTCACTGGCAGTAAGCTGATCTTATAAAAAGTAATTCAAGCAATTTTAGTTTATACTAACTGTTAATCATGGCTTCGCCCGCTGTGCTATCACCAAAAAGGTTAGACCGTTTTTCAGGGAACTTTCACTGGTACATAGCGGACATCATAGCAAATGATTTAATCTATTTTAATGTAGACTAACTGTTAATCATGGCTTCACCCGCAGTGCTATCTCCAAAACGATTTGACCGATCTTCACATAACTATCACTGGTAGATAGCTGACCTTATAAAAAGTAATTCAAGTAACTTTAGTTTATACTAGCTGTTAACCGTGGCTTCGCGCACAGTGCTTTCTCCAAAACGATTTGACCGATCTTCACATAACTTTCACTGGCAGATAGCTGACCTTATAAAAAGTAATTCAAGTAAAGATTATTATTACTTATTCTTTATTTTTAATGACAGAAATAATTATCGGTTTATTGTTTACAATTCGACATTATAATTATTAATAACATTAATGATATAGAGGTCTTTCTAATAAGAGTATTACGTAAAGAGTTCCATGATACAATTTGTTGCGGAACAGACAAGCGTTTATTTTTTGTAGTCACTAAATCTTAATTATAATAAGGGCAATGTATATTAAATGTAATGTAAATATAAATCTTTATTATAATATTTTTAGTTATTGTTTCAATAGTTCCTTATACAGTGTAAGTGAGCACTGAGGTATTTATATGGTTGGTTATGGTTCCAAATATTATGCTGATTGCAAACCTCATTTGGCACGCTCTTTGTATTTATATATCTAATGTACACGTTACATGTTACTTTTAGTGGCGTGCGCGTCGTACATACAATTGTCTTTAAAGAGCGTTTCTGTAATTGTACATAGTCTCACAATTCTCTAATTCTTTAATACGATTTAAACAAACGCGTGCGGAGCTGCGGGTACAGCTATTATATTAATATAATATATATTTTTAAGTGAAACTTCTTTAGGCGCATGAGGGTAAAATTTTTACAGGTGTAACGTCATGCAGGTATGCAACGGAAGTGACGTCTTTTGCAGTAAACGCAGATTAAATAAATAAAAAAACTTTTTAATCTTTTTTCTTGTTTGTATAAATATAAACAAGACTTGTAAATTAGTTCGCCAAAGGAGGAGTTCAGTGACATATACACGTACACAAGAAAATTATATATAAAGATTATTGCTCCGAATGCCAAAAGATATGAAAACCACACGAATGTAAATAATTGCAATATACAAATCCTGAAATATAAATATTGTCATTCACACTATAATAACTTTAAAAGTTCAAAAGAAAATACAGTTATTTCATTGTTTTGAGTTTTCACATCTGTCGGCGGTCCTTATGACTGCCTCGTTTGTTAAAAAAAACAATGTGTGGCTACAGATTCCTTTGAAATAAACAAAAGTGAATTGGCTGTACTTTTCTAGATATAAGCACATAAACACAGAATGTATATTAAAATTAATGACTAATCTACTCCTGCCGTAATCTCTCCCGAACACACTTACGAAGAAATTATAATTTTATAAGAACCGAAAAACTTATAATAGACTTCGTCTACAAAAGAGAAACAAAAAGTTAAGGGAAGGTAATTATTATTCTCGATACTTTTATCGTTGTTTGGTTTGAAAATGACAGCTATGATTGGAAAAGTTTTTAACACGCTGTATACAGTAACATCTAGGCTTAATTAACAGGTCCAGTTAGCTCACTCTACTATTAAATATAAGTTATTCTCTAATGTCTTTTACACGTATACCGTCGCTAACATAAATTATTCTAGGTTATTCAAATATATGGTAGGTTTTAGAAGCTGTTGTAATGCGAAAATCAAAAGACATTTTATTTAAAGGTAAATTATTCAAAGTATATTTAGTGAGAAAGATAATATAATTAAGATAGAAAATGTATACCAATTCCAATACATAATATCCTTCATGCATATAATTATTTCCTGTATAATCTTAAATATATAAAAATGCAGTGTCATGATGTTTGTACACGATGAACTCCGAAACTACTCGATCGATCTTCATGAAAGTTGGCATTTACCAACCAACAGTGTTACCATCCTGGGCTACGATCTTATCATTTGCTGAGATTTTGGTCGAAAACGTAATCTAACTATTATTATAAATGTGGAAGATAATTTATTATAATGAAATCTTACGTACAAGTTGTCAGGGATGCCGAATACATTTTAGGGAATATAGGGTATATTTTATTCCGAAAAAATGTGTCGTTCCCTAGGATAGATCAAATTTTTATTGACGCTAGTGAATCCGAACGCAAAAACCAGTTAATTATATAAAAAAATAATTAAATTTCCGGTTATTACGGTAACCGGTAACAGTATACATTAACGATTTGCCTGATAGTGAGTTCAAGAACCATGTCAAGCGGGTTTTAATATCTAAAGGCTATTATAGGGTGGATCAATACGTGAACGATTGTGAAGTCTGGAAATGACGCCCCTCTCTGTGCATCCACTAATAACGAATGTGAATATTTATATTACTATACAAATATATGACATGAAAATGATGTTAATTTTTCAAAGAGAATACCGAGGCTTTGTTTTACGCATAACGAATAATCACTACATTTTCAAAATACAAAAAGAAATTAAACAGCTTCAATCGAAAGTATGTCTCTTATTTATTGGCTAGAAACAAAGTTTCTATGTGTAAAATCTACTTTAAATACTAATGATTCTGTAAACTCATTTACAAACGACCCTGAGGCCCTTTTGCGTGCTTTAATCCTTCCACAATTTCGTTTGAACCATTCGAAAACTCAACAATTTAAACTTTAATAAATAAAAGACGAAAACAGAAAACTGAAAGCCGGAGAGTCATCCGAGGCGGAAGATCAAATTCTTTTTGATAACAATAAGCTATTACAAAAGGGAGATTCGAGCTTGAAAATTATTTCTCAAACGATGTACGACGTGAAAGAGAATCTAACGTTTTAAAAATAGAAATCATATTACCACGGCAGTTCTTTGTGGACGTTGACAGAGATAATCCTGTTTCAACGAATGAACAGCAAAAGTTTTGAACTTCACGCATTGTAGTCGTATTGTTTTTGTCTCGGTTATTGTGTTCTATCGAGTCCTATATCGGAGTTTAGTGAACTCTGTGGCTCTGGACGTATGTATCTTGTTGTATTGTTATGTAAGAAAATTATTTTAAAGAGTACTATTACTCTGGTGCGTTGTATATTTATTTGATTTATTTTGACCAATATAGAATATATTTATAGATTTTAGTCCATGTTTTATTGCAATGTATAAGCTATATTGATGTAAAGTTTCAATAAAAAATAATAAACTGAGATAAAACAATTAAGATAGACCGACTTTGTTTCTGGGCCGGTTTTTTAAAGTGGAATTTACGTTACGCGTTAAACGTGAGGTATGTATGTGTAAGTATGCATGAGTGTCTGTTTGGGTCAAGTAGTATACAAAAATGAGTAAAAATATAGTTAAATGTTTAACTTCGGGAATTTGTATAGTATATAGTTTTTGAGCATTCTCATATAAATAATTTAATACATACAAGCCAAGAAGTTTCACTTCCTCCGCTTGTAAATACAATGATTTTTGCTTAGTAGACAAAAAACCATAAAACTTTGTTTTTATTCTCTAATATTGAAATTACCGAAATATATGAACTGATGTTGGAATTTCAACCACTAGACACTTTCTAGTAATATGAATATGATGTCAGGTTAGTAGATATATGTTTATTTACTGAAAACGTTATGACAAATTATTGTCTTCACTTCAAATGTTGTATAATATAAATTTTCTTATGAGAGGAGAACTGTCACTTCTTTTGTTGGATTTACTTTTTTGACATAACCATCAAATTAATTGTATACCTTCTTACATACTAATGCTTATTGTCTATATAAGAATATAGCGTTGCCAATAACATCCTTTCTAGCAAAATACAGCAGCACTGGCAACCTACTTCGCGGTAATAAAAATAAATGTGGCATGAACGTCTGTCACAGCCGAATCTTATAAAGGTTCATTTGTACAATAATTTTTAGAACTACCTTTTTTATTTCTTAAGAAGATATACTAAATAAACGTTAGTTACCCAATGTTATTGCGTTTTAACAGTTTATTACGAATTACATTCTCTTTTCTTTTCATGTCTACAAAACGTGTCCTCATTCATTCGTGATTTGATCTGTATTATCTTTCTAATGAAATGGGGGTGTCTATTGTCATAACGAGGTCTCGTGAGGGAAAAGTTCAATATTCACAGTTCCTTTAAGAAGCACGGGATGTGCGAGGCCCTTAGGAACATAATACGGGTGACCCAAGCGCGTGACCAGAGTAGCGGAGAATGTTCGCGCGATCCCGCGACCGTGGCGTACATACGCGGAAAGAGGCAGAAGTCATTTAGCCAGTAAGGGTCCGGCGTAACCCTTTTTCTGTCCCTTGACATGGAGAGCATATTCGAAGCAGAATTTCCCTTCTATGAAAAATCTGATTAATGCGAATTAATACTAAATGCTGCTAACTGCTTTTTTGAATGGTCTTCGTGCATCAGACCATCTTAATGGTAATACTTATAAATAAACTAAATGCTAAAAATGGGACAACTCACAGCGACTAAGAAGCATTAGTCGATTGCGGAAAAAAAAACGGTTCAGTAAAGGACCCTTATCTATATGTACAAAAGAATATTACTGTGATAATATATCTATATATATATTATAATAAGAATCTAAATCTAGCGTGTAACTTCTAAGATTTTTGTAAAAAAAAATATTGCAGATGTCTAGGAATAAGTAATAAAATACATTTCAATCAATTTTAGAAATGGTTGTCTGTCTATCTGCCTGCCTTGTTTGGAGACGCATCACTGCTAAAATAGTGCGTTCATGATAAAATCTCTTCAAGAAAATATTAACACTAAAATCGTGGTCTCATTAAAATCGGTCCGGTCTTTCAAAACTTATTGTACTTTTAACGACGACGCGTCTTAAGCACGAGATAAAAGTAAATAAGTATTGTATTAATCACTGTTTTTTTACATAAGGTTTCACACGGACGAAATCACGGGCACAGTAAGGGTAAGTAAATAAATCTCGACAAGGTGTTGCAAAATAAAATAAACGCTGCAACATTTTTCTCACCTTTAGTAATAAGCTGGGAAATCATTTAACACAACGGTCCCAAATATAACCGGTGAGGTGAAATTATTATAAATGTTAGATCATCGGATCAGATGCGGCGCTCGGTGCCGTCGGAACGGCTGTGACCCCTTTTTCGGTTTTAAATTTAATTAAAACCCCCAAATGTAATATCGTTACGCTACTGTCGAAATGGCACACTCCTTCATCTCGGAAATTGATTGCCCCCAATCATTTTGCGAACCATTACGATTTCATATCGGTTTTACATTTATTTTCCGAAACAGTGGAGTTTATGTTTCATTATTGAAGAATACTATTTTTTCCCTCAACCCTTGTTGATTTTTCATCCTTTCCAGATCTGCCTTTAGTATTGTTATTCATTCCATTAGTCCGAATCGATTTCAAGTAATTCTTACTTTTCTTACGGTGAGCATTTTATTAATATAATCAAATTAGTTTTAATTATCATAGGCATATACTTCTACACGTATTCTACAGCGATATCTATTTTATAATCCTGTCACCTCCTACATGTATCACATATCGAAATCATTGACTTTATGCATATTAGCTTGAAGATGGTTGGATTCTCAAAAGTCCGACTACGTAAACATCTTTAAAAGATATATTGTCATAATGGCGTTTGCCGACAACATGGTTTAGCTCACTATATATTCCAAATTCGTTAACATATACATAATTATCTATGAGATATTTTTTGTTAAGATGGGATACGTATGGCTGAATGGCTTTGGACTATATGTTAGCTGGATCCCATGCTCCAGTTGCTACCTCTGTTATCTAAAACGTATAATCTTTTTGATTACGGAATAGAAATAACTTATACAAGATTATATTCTAGGCAAATAGTAAGCCTCATTCTCGCATTAATGTTATACGTTGTAACATTTTTTTTATACTTTATAGATTTGATCACAAACTCATCTAATGTTAAAAGACGATGAGTTCTACGATGGCTAACACGCTAAAGCTAGAAGGGATTAACTCTCAAGTATAGTAGCTGGAATACACCAACTTTTACAAGTGGAAATGGGCTCCAAAGAGGTCAATTTTTATAGTTCAAATAGTTAAATGCATGCATGCATGCAACCTAAAGATAAATGATGCATAAAATTTATAGACTGATATTTTTGGATCAGACATTTACAATGTATATATCAAAGAGTATGGTTATTATCACAGGGATGTATAAATGATAGCAGGATGACAATAAGTATGCATCTCTGTGAAAGTGGAATTGGAGTCCAAATTACCGAACAACTAGATAATGTACTGGACATACAAAAGTGAGAAATAGTCGGTTACAGATTCTCCATAAAATAGTTCGCGAGTACAGAGGAAAGCAAAATACTCCATTAATTTCCAGTACGTATATGGTTTAACGATAGACAAAATTATAGAGCTGTCAATAAAATCTAAATTATTGAAATCTCTCCAACCAATACCGAATAAAATAGACCACCCAACTGAAAGAGATGTGATAATCACGCAGCCAAGTTTTCAAACAACTGACCTCAAATCGCGGCCGAGCTGTCGTATATTTTTACAAAAGATAAACAAACCGAAATGTTTACGGCCCGAATACGTCATATTTTGAAATGTTACAATAGTTTATTCCGAAAAATGGTGTAAATTAAATGAACAACTGTTATGTTAGATCAGTGAGGGCATATGTTTACATTGTCTTGCTGTGTGTTGAAAGATAATTTATTATAATATATGAACGTATGCAATGAGCAATCCGGTAATACATAAAGATAAGCAAGGATGCACGATGTCTATATGAAAAAAAAATGTTTCTTAGTGTAGAATTCTTTTTCCTATAATCTGTACTATATTAAAGTTCAAAATGAGGTAATTAATCCCTGGTACTATTCGTAAAGGGATATAAGCTTTACATTTGTATGTGGTAGAGCCACGCTGAAGTTATTACTGGTTTCAGCATGAATGAGTCAGCTGGACCTTCACACAGAAAACCGATGTGAAGTAACAGTGCTTGCATTGTTTCGTTTCGTTTAGCCGGATATCCACCTCCCCTCCCTCTCCCCGCTTCTCAACTCCCTCCTCCCCCAAACACAGAATGGCAACGCAGTTGCGACTCTCCTGATGTTGTTGTGCCTATGGACGGTGGTGATCACTTAAAATCAGGTGACCCACCTGTTCGTTTGCCTCCATAGGTATTAAAAATCAAAAACATCACATTACGATCTTTTTGAAGTGAAGACTTCTTTAGGAGCATTGAGCGATTTGTCTGGCAGATTAAAAACTTATAGTTTCGCATCAGCAACATGCTAGTAAGTGTGACCGAACGTGTTGCGCTTGTGTACATCTAATATTGATATTTTGTATTGAAATTGTGCAACCCGTCATAAGTTTGATTAATTAATTAATTGTACAAAAATGTTTATTATTATTGTTTAGAGTGCAAATAGACGTGAAAACCAGATTAATGATAATAGCTTCAAATTATGAAATTTAAATAATTCATACTATAATTGTTTTAAAATTGAAAAAAATACAGTTATTCTATTGTTTTGAGTTTTCAATTTCGTCGGCAATCCTTATTTAGGCCTAGACTTTTATTTTTTTAATTTAATTTAATTTTAGGTATATAAAATTTCCCGACGGATATTGCTCCGAAAGAAATCTTAATAGTAGGTACCTTGACATATTATCGAATGAAATTACATTCATTAAACCAAGGCATAGGAAGAGGCTTCCATTGTATTGTTTTATACCATATGCCTTTTTCTTTACGCCTTTCGTTAAAATGTTTTTTCCAATTATCATTAAAAAAATTATCAATTTCGACAACCTTTCCCAGTAATTTGCTTTGATCTCCTTTAATATACCGTGCGTCGATCCTAATTTTGCATTACGTCAGCCTCTTCTACCACGATCTTTAGTAGCGTGAAATAACAGTGCAAGCTCATATATATAGCTCACTATGGTTGAGTTGTCGATGAGAACCAATCGTTACTCCTACAGGCAAAACTGTGAATGCCTATACTAGCAAGGTACCATGGCCTCCAAAGCTGTTATTTTTACAATGATACGTCAGCCTTTTCTAGCACGATCTTTAGTAGCGTGAAATAACAGTGCAAGTGGGCTATGGTCGAGTTGTCGATGAGAACCAATCGCTACTCCTACAGGAAAAACTGTGACTGTGCTTTTATTATTACAATTAAGCTTTCTTAAATGTATTTACAGTGATTGAAATACTTAAAAATATCGCTATGCACAGCCTATGTTTTGTTAAGTCTTGGAAATTGGCGGTAGAATATCAATTGATATCGGCAGGTTTGAAGTTTATTATCTCTCTGAAACTTTTAATTTTGTACGAATTATCGTTACCTATTATTATAATTTCAATAGAAATAATTAATTAAAAAAAAAAAACAGATAGAGTGTAAACTCGACTTAACGATAAAGGCCTCAAAACGTTGAAATTACTTAACTTTGGTTTACCGTGTTTCTGATACACTCTATTTAGCATCAAACTCACTCTAAATAATGACAGCAAAACGGCATTATTAAGCGTTAAGCAGTACTTTCTGAATTGCCAAAATTACTAAGAAATAGAGCTGTGTACGTTCTTTTGTTTTTTATATCATAGGAGGCTAACGCACAGATGGGTCCCTTGATGTCGGGTGATCACCACCGTCCGTAGATATCAACAACACCAGAGGAGTTGCAAGTGCGTTGCTAGCCTGTATTGGTAAGGAAGGGGGAATGGAGAGGGAGGGAAGGGAGAGAGAGGTGGTGGTCCTCCGGCGCTCTCACTGACCGAACGAAACGCAACAATGCAAGCACTGTTACTTCACGTCGGTTTTCTGTGAGCGGGTGATACTACCCTGGGCGAACCGACCCATTAATGCTGAAAAGAAATTCTGAATTCCATGAGAAAAGCTGAGGAACAACAAGTGGACGAAGAAGGTGAAATAGACAAGCCTAAGCCTCAAGCATCAAACAACCATTTGATCCAGTAAAGTTATTAAGAAAATACTTTTCATATAATCAAGTTGATCCCACAGTATCCCAATATATAAATAAACTATATAAAAGAATGCAATTAAACTATTGAAGCAACCAAAAATCAACAAGCAAAGATAATAGATTATACGCAATAAGCGTTCTTAATAAGATGCTTTTACGTTATTAAAATTTGCACTATATTAATGAACAAATATTGGAATAGCAAAATAATAACAAATGTTGTATTCGCTCCAATTAACGACTCTCTATAACGCTAACAAATGCATAGTTCCTTAACGCTGGATAACTAAACATTCATCCGTTCGAGGACGTCCTTCTGCACGAAAGTCGAGTGTATCTCGTTCCGCGTACCCCTGGCTCCTGCAACCTTGTCTACCTTCTTATTACAAGTAAACAGTGAATGACGATGCGCTTGCGGTCATACACTAGTTAGGTTGTGATTTACACTCATCCCTGGCTATGAAAGCGACTACAGATTATGACTTTGAGGCGTGATATCAAGGTCATGGATACAGGATATTCTGGGAAAACCATTCAACATAGAAGTATCTGTTAATCCTACGTGGAATGTGCTATCTGTGTCTATCTAGTATCCAAGGCTAGGTGAATGACGAAACACCA
>MU160207.1:19294-30045 GCA_015888305.1 Antheraea pernyi
TTGCTTATATCTTTTTAATATTTATGTTTTTCTTTTATACAATGTAGTGTGAAAAAGTTTTAATACAAGTTGAAAATAGTTATGATGTCATTCAGTGTTTAATTTATCATTATTTATTTTATGAATATATTTTAACGTTTAAATTACAATTTAACTCTATCAACTTGGTATTTTATTATGTAAACTATACTGACTGTATAGTAAACGCCTACAAAAAAGGGAAAGGAACTACGTTCCAACTGGAGGTCCATGGACCTCTCAAGTTTTTTTACATTACCGCCAATATACGTAGGTTAGTTTTTATTTAATTGAACCCGGTAGATGATGTTACAAACGGGTTGTAGGCTTATTGGGACAGACGGTACTGGGACAACGTACTGGGAAGACATTTATCGGCAATATTTGTAGGTTATTTTTTATCTTAATTGGACCTGGTAGGTGATGCTGCGAACGGGTTCTAAGCTTATTTTAAAATATTTCTCACATACCAACTGGGTATATGTTTGAGTGAGTCCCTGGATAGTTGGGATTCACAATTTGAAACAGTAGGTATCGCTGCAATCGGGTTTTGAGATGTATTTAGATTTTTCGCGTTTAAAAGTACAATCGAAACCGGTAATAACCGATTTGGTGCAGACGAAGTCGCACGGGTCAGCTAGTTTTGAAATAAAACTAATATCAATCTAAAACACTATTAAAAACACTATTTTGTGATCAATTTTTTTTTAAAGTGAGAGTTCAATACATTTTTAACTTTTTTTGTAATAACACGGTATTTCTTTTACTTCACGGTGGAACTTTTGCAGTTTCATTTTTAGTACCTACTAAATCTCGTCAGTAGCTAATCAAATGCGCGAGGCGGAAGGATTTAAAAGTATACTTTATTTCTTTATTAAGACCGTTTATTCTCTTACAAAATCGTCTTAAGTCTAACTTATTTCTAAAATGGAAGTAACAGAACACTCCATATAGGATGCACTTTTCATAGCTAACGTGGCGTTTGGCTTCTCTGAACCAGGAGTGACGATATGCACTCTTTAGTGTATTAACTATTAACAGTGGTATCGCAAACTGCAAATATTTAGGTATTAAATAAAAAAAACCTAATTTCAAATTAACAACGTTGTAGAGTGCTGGCCATTTATATTGTCTCTGGCCTTTTTGAATATGAACGATATATTCGATGTCAGACGGATATATATATTTCCTCAACATACAAGTCCATAATGAAAAGTCTCGATGGAAAAGTCCGTGTTTAATTTATCACATATATATTATAGGAACATGCCTCAAAATTGGTGACCCCGACGTGATATAAAAATATATATCCGTCTGACATCGAATATATCGTTCATATTCAAAAAGACCAGAGACAATATAAATGGCCAGCACGCTACACCGTATTAATGTATTTAAAAATGATTGCCCAATAAAACAAGCTTGGTATAACCCTTACATCATAAGGAACGCATTGCGGTCAGATTATCTGGGATCCATTTAATTTACTTAGCGTGCTCATGGTTTTTCTGATGGGCACGAGATTTAAAATAATTAAAAATAAAGTATAATTGGGTGGGTCAGCTACAAAGACCCGGAGGGCCGCATGCGGCCGCCGGCCCCATGTTGAGTATAGCTGATCTATAACAAGCTACTAAAAATAACAAAAATTAAGAAAAATCGGTTAACAAACAGAAGATAAAAAGGCACATAATTTACTGGAAAAGATTTATAAGTGCGCCTGTTAGAATAAAATAGCAATTTACTAAATAAGATTGTTTATTAAAAATATATCCAGGGTTAATTGTAATTAATCTTATCTAATTCGTATTGATTTAACAGTTTTTTCTTGATATATTACAAGATGTACTGTGACTAATTAAATACTTAAAAGCTAAGTTTTACGAATTAGGAATCTTAACTCTGCCCTCAAAAAACAAACAGTGTTCAAACCCAATAATAATAATAACTAAAGATACGTTACCTATATGATATTTTGACAAAACAAATGACACGATAACGCAGCCATACGTAAGTGACGTAAGTATGACGCCACACTGTCTTAGATAAAACGTGGAAGTAAGATACGCCATCTTACGCCATTCTCAATATCGGCGTTGAAAAAGAAATAGTTATATGTTGCTTAGATAAGGGTGGATTGACGGATTACTGTTAAAGTATTGCGTAAACGATATAACCTCATCAACAGAATCAAAGCATAGCTTCGAGTAACATTAAGTCTTGGTTTCATTAAAATCAGTTCATTCTATCAAAAGTTATTGTAATTTTAATGACGACGCTACTTAAGTCGAGAGAAAAATAATTAAGTAAATGGATTTAATACATTCTGATGCGTTTTAGCCACTGTTTTTTTATATTAGGACAGAGTCGCGGGCAGAGCTAGTATTAAATAAGGAGGTCTTATTTTTTTATTTAGGACATTTTTCCATCGTTCCCAGACTGTCACGTCAATATAACGACCTTGTTAAAAAAGATCACACGAGAGATTTATTTAATAATTCACTTTTTCATTTCAATTCTAAAATTAGTTTTTCACTTAATTATTTTTTTCCCCCTTAGTTCCTGAAGACCACACAATCAAATTAAATAAATATTACGATCTAACTAATTTACTAAATAAAAATGGCTATGTGGTTAATTTATACGCGGTAGAAGTAGGAGCGAGAGGTATACCAGAAAACTCTCTATAACCTTCTGAAGGACCTTGGCCTGTCGAGAACTGCAGTAAGTTCTATTTTAGAACGAGTATCAAAGGCTGCACTAACAGGTTCCTACCAAATCTGGCTAGACAGGGCGGGAAACTCGAGCAGTGAAGGTGAGCGTTGATGCGCATCTCAAAGGGGGCCTCCTTAAATCTACACCTGGGTCGCGATTCTTGAGAACTGCTCTGAGTTTCTCCTTCGGCCACACGATGGACCCGGCACCCGAACGGTGAATCCATGGAATGCTAAGAAGGTCGTCTCGTCTCTAAGTTATTATACACTAGCCGAGCCGTGCCCACTTCGTTGGGCGGTAATACGTAAGCGTGGAATGGTTATTTTGCGCTAAAACGCAGCGGAAGCTCTGAAAAGGAAAAAAATACCTTGATTTTGCAACATTATTCATTGCTGCTCCGCTCCTATGGGTCTTAGCGTGATGATATATAGCCTATAACCTTCCCTGATAAATGAGCTACATAACGCTGAAAGAATTTTCCAAATCGGACCAGTAGTTCCTGAGATTACCCCTTACAACGTCACAAACTCTACCTCTTTATAATATTAGTATAGATTATAAAATTGTTTCTATTTTATTTTCTTCTTCCTTTTAAATCTTTTCATAATTGTATCGTCTACTATTATTGTCTTCCGCATCGTATTTTATGTTGATAAATGCTGTAATCAACTTTAATTAGTGACATAAATCATTTTTAAGTATTTGCATGTATGTTTTAGCTTGTTTTTTTATGTGACTGTTTTTGATTCTTTACGATAAATAAATAAACATGGAGACGCTCTTTATTCCTGAACGTGACTAAAAAAATTATACATTATTGTAATGAATTCACCAGGTCACTTTCTACTTTCTGTTTCGTTTATTCAAAATACATATCTCAATAGAATTACAAATCTATTCCGTGATGCTTAACGTTTATTTTTTATTACAATTTCAAAATGGGTTAGTGGGGTACTACGAAGCGTATATCAAATTTAATAGGACCTCTCTTTACTTTGCATTATTGAGACAAGGACGGTCTTTCAAAATAACACGCATAATTATCTATTGGTAATAATGGTATGTGTCCATTTTAATAATAGCTCATTCTTCACTTTAGTTGAATGTTGATGGAGGTCTATAGAAAATGGAAAGTTAGAATAAATTATTCAATCCGTCCATTATAATTTGATATATCATTTATTCAACAACATTTTGTATATTACACTAATTAATTAGCATTTATTTAAAGCTAGCAAAATATTACACTTGTGTATATAAAGTCTAGAAGTAACATATATATAAATAACATTGAAGAATTTGTTTGTCCAGGCTAAGCTTGAAAGATTTAAAAAAAGGACAAATAATTTCAACATATTGTTAACTTTATTTATAAGAAATACCACTTAGAATAATTAAGTAAAAAGCATTTCATTTAAATACTTTTTTATTAAATTTAAGTTCTGGGACGTAACTCTTTGTACCTATTTTTAGGCCATTGGGTCGTAATTTATATCGACTTAAATTTAGGTTGGGCCGTACGAGGTTAAGGCGAACCTGTTGGCCAACATTGTCAATAGCGACTGTCGACAGATTCTAAATTATTCCCTGATCAACACTGGTATGACTGGACAATGTTTATCTTCATATAAGGGGTGTAAGAGGTGTCAAATAACATCTAAGACTTAAGACATCCAAGCCAACCTCACCTGCTCGTGGTGCACCCTGCTGAATAACGAACGAAGCAATGGCGAAAGCGGGGTGGTAGGGTTTTACAGCCTGACTGGGTTGCAACTACCATGTATATGGCGAAAAAGCCCGTCATAGTGATTAGCTTCCGCGGGTCGCGTTTCGGGATCAGCCTGTGCATATCAAGCTTTTCGCGGGCCGGCATTGCAGCGGCGACCGGCGATGGATAGTGTGTCTTTTAGTGGTCGCCATTGTTTTTAGATTGTACTGTGCTTACCATCAGGCACGGTGCAGCCATTTTGCCGTGCTATTATAAACAAAAAAAATGTAATTCTCACATTCAATTTTAAGCATAAGTTATCATCAGCTTGTAAGAGATCCACTGTGAGACCATAGTCCTCTTCCCGAAGAAGTGTATGGGCATAATAACCATGCCAGGCAACTACGTATTGGCGATTTCATACCCTGAGAGTTATGTTCTCCCGTATACAGTAGTACTTCTAGAACATTTCTCAGTTTCAAGTTTCCTCACGAAGTTTTACTTCACCGTCAGCCGATTGTGTTACCAATTCAAATGACGTCGGAACATTGACATATTACAACCCAAGACACACAGTCTCGAATACAAGTAGCGCTCGAAACCCGCCGCAGAAACTCCCCAATATACATACGTGGTTATAGTGATGCGATAAACTTATGATTTTGCAAATTCAACCTTACAAGAACGATTTAATGTTGTTTTTACAAGGACGCAAACGGCGCGAGACTATTTGAAATGAGTGGATAATCCAAAATTATGCACTAATTTTTATGTGCCGTCTGTGAGACGTTAAGTGTGCATCTTGGGTTTATGTATATTTATTTATTATTTATTTATACATTATGCCTTAAATACGCAATGGCAGACTTAATGCCGAAGGCATTCTCTACCAGTCAACCATTAGGTGATGCAGAGATAAATGTTGGTAAAGTTTTTATAAAATTATGTTTATCCTATTTAATATAACAATATATAAATAAAATAACAACACCGATATACTACATATATACAATACATACATATAACAACATCATACATAAATAAAAGTATAATAAGTCAACATCAAGTACTAAATACAGCATTAACCAGATAATTCTGCTAACTGAGACTGGTAAAGCCGACGTACCCTGACTTTAAAACTGAAACGGTTAGATGACATCCTGATTTCATAAGGAAGCGCATTCCATAGGAGAATAGATTGGATAAAGAAAGAGGAATGTACAAGACCGGAAGTATGGACAGGACAGCAAAGAATAAGATTATTAGAAGAGCGAAGGTTAAGGTTATGATTAGAGCATAAAAACTGAAAATGTGGAGTTAAGTAAGAGGGAGTGTTGGGAGAAAATAGAAGAGAATACAGAGTTGTCAGAGCCCGCAAACTTCGACGCTGGCGTATGGGCAACCAATTAAGCTCTGAACGATGGCTCGATACATGGTCATACTTACGAAGATTAAAAATAAATCGAATGCAATTGTTGAGTAATCTGTCAAGTTTGTTAAGAAGGTCAGCGTTCAGTTCATATAAGCACACATCCCCATAGTCAATTATAGGAAATATTATAGATTGCACTAGCATGGTTTTCGTTTTAACTGGGAGAAAATTTTTCAGGCGATAAAAGGACTTTAGAGTACCGATCACTTTCTGACTAACCTTGGAAATATGAGTTCTCCAATCCAATGTGGCATCAATGTGTAAACCAAGGTCCTTTACGTCCGTACTAAACGGTATGACAAGACCACTGAATATAATCTGAGGCAGCGAGCTGAAGTCTATTCTGGTAATCATACGAGAGCTCCCTATTACAATTGCTTGACATTTGGAAGGATTAACTGATAAGCCAAACCTCTCGGACCAATCCTTTAAGGCATTTAGATCCCGGTTAATAGAATATATTGCAGCTGATAGCGAATCTACTGCGGCCTGTGTGTATAATTGCAGGTCATCAGCATACAAATGATAGGTACATCGCAGTTCATGAGTTAAGAGGTTAATAAAGAGGGAAAAAAGAAGAGGTGAAAGTATACCACCCTGAGGGACGCCAGCACCAAGCTCACACCAATTAGACGTAGCCCCATCTATACGGACCGATTGTTTTCGTCCCTTTAGGTATGAAGCGAACCATGCCAGTGCCTCTAATGAGATATTATAATGAGAAAGAATAGCCAGGAGAATGTCGTGACTAACAGTATTAAAGGCATTGGAAAAATCTACTAGAACCAGCACAGTAATCATTTTATTTTCCACTCCATTTCTCAAATCACCAGTCACTTTAAGCAAAGCTGTAACTGTACTATGACCTGGCCTGAAACCGGACTGTAGTGGACTCAAGATATTGTTGCAATGTACAAAGGATGATAGTTGATTGTGCACACATGCTTCGAGTACTTTAGAAAGAAATGGAAGTATAGATATAGGTCGAAAGTGACTCGGAAGAGAAGGGTTTGCAATTTTAGGGAGAGGGCGAACATAGGCTTTAGTCCATATGGATGGAAACTGTCCAGAGGATAGAGAAAAGTTTATGACATGAGATATAATAGGAAGAATCTGGTCAAGAATAGTAATAATCATTTGTCTACTCAAATTGTCACAGCCCGTAGCATTAGACTTTATTGAAAGAACGGATTTTTTAATCTGATCACATGTAACCGTGGAAAACTTGAATGGACTCATGTCCATACGAGGCAATGCGGCTATGTAGCCAGTAGTCTTACTTTTAGTTAGATCACTCAATTTATCGGTGGTTGTAAAGTGGTTATTGATATCATGTAAGTTTATTGTATTAGGTAGATCTAGATGCTGAGATCTGCCAATGCCAAGAGTCCCAAGGAACTTCCAGATATCAGCCGAGGAGGAAGGAACAGAGATATTATTAAGGATATACTGACGTTTGGCATTGCGTATGATCTGGTTACATCGGTTTCTAGCGGACTTAAATAAGTTCCAGTTAATCTCGACACGGTTTTTTTTAATTTACGAAAAGCACAGTCTCTACCTCTCATTGCCATTCGGATCTCGGTTCAATATATATCAATGCGTCGGAAGGAATTTCACCGTTCAGACTACTAGGCCCCTATAACTTTTTGAAAGTGGTAGAGCCACGCTGAAGCTATTACTGGTTTCAGCATGAATGATTCGACTCGCCTGGGGTACTACTACCCTCTTGCAGAAAACCGACGTGAAGTAACAGTACTTGCATTCGGTCACTGAGAGCGCCGCAGGCCCACTTCCCCTCTCACCCTCCTCTTCGCCCTCCCTCTACCCCAAACACAGGCTAGCAGCGCACTTGCGACACCCGTGGTGTTGCAAGTGTCTATGGACGGTGATGATCACTTAACAACGGGTGACCCACCTGTTCGTTTGCCACCTATAGTATTTATATCAAATTAAGTAGTATTCATGTAGTACATATGTGAATATAAGTTTGTAGATCTGTTTGTTACGCTTTCACGTCCTTAGCAACTGAATCGTCCATAGTGAGGTTTTCCATTCGCTTTGGCAGTAGTACGGAAAGGACGGACACCTTCCATCTTTCCATAATCTACAGTAGAACTTAAAAAAACAGACATTTCTAGTATACTAATTAGTTAATATGTCTAATTTAACACATTGCAGAACGATTATATTATAACGAAAATGTAGATACGTTACCTATATGATATTTAGTAGGTGGTAGAGCCACGCTGAAACTATTACTGGTTTCAGTATGAATGTCTCGGCTCGCCCGGGGTAGTACCACCCGACACACAGAAAACCCACGTGAAGTAACAGTGCTTGCATTGCTGCGTTTCGTTCGGTCAGTGAGAGCCCCGGAGGACCACATCCCTTCTCCTCTCCTCATCCCCTTCCCCCCAAAAGATGGCAACACACTTGCAACTCCCCTGGCGTTGTTACTTGCTCGTTTGCCTCCTATGACGTAAATAAAAAACACAGTTTTCATAAAATGCGCAAGTAAGATGGCATATTCTCAATATCGGTGGTGAAAAAGAAATAGTTATATGTTGCTTCGATACGGGCGGATTGACGGGGCCGTCAAAAACAAGCCAGTTATCCAAATTTTAAGAAGGCGCTGTCGTAGACCTTATTACGTAACATTGTTGCAAAAAAAATTACTAAACCCGGAGCTCTACGTAAACTGGTTGATTATCTACACCACCCAGTTGAACTTGAACTCTATTTCTACGTAATCACCATTACGATACCTGTCTCTAGCGTTGGTGTAGTATTCACGCACTGACAACAAACGAGTAGCCAGTTGATGCGTTCACTTTGAAAGACATGCGCGTCTGCTGTTACCTTCATAATATGTTTATAGGAATATCCGTGAACAAAACCTTTACAAATGTAGTGTATATTAAAATTTAGAAAGTCGGTTCTAATTACAAGGTTAGTTATTTAGTTTTTTAGCGTCAAATATGAGTCGAACTTTATATTAAGTGGTGTTTGTTGTCTGCGGTAAGTCAAAACGTAACGTGAATTATTTAATTCGCATTTTTGCGTATTCATAGATAATAAAAAATATACGTGTAAATTATATTGTTTTTAGTCGTTTACTGCTTTGAAATTGAAGAGTTTGTTTGCTTAAAACGCGCTGATCTCAGGAACTAATGGACCAATTTGAACAAATATTTCAGTGTTAGATAGCTCATTTACCGAGGTAGGCTATAGGCTATATATCACCACGCTAAGACCAATAGCAGCAGAGCACCAATGGAAATTGTTTCAAAATCGTTTTTTTTTAGTGTTAGGTCATAGTAACTATTCTAAGCGGACGAAGTCGCGGGCAGAAGTTAGTTTCACAATATAATTTAGGCTACAATATAATTACGCTTTTCTATAAGGGTTGAGCATTAATGATAGAATTTAGCATTTATAAATTAAAATAACTAATTACAATAAAAAAGACAGTGTAGAATTTGCATCCAGGTAAAATATGTAGTTCTCATGAAATTGGAAGAACTTGTTCGTATCGTGACTTTAAGTGTGAGCATCGCATAGAGTTCTCCTTTTCACGCTTATTGGTTTTTGCATAATGCGTGCTTATTCGCACGTTGCGGTATCATCCGAATAATAATTAAAAATAATAAAAACGGCTAGCGATAATAAACAGTAGTCCGGTGGCCACCTTCCGCCGGGCGGACCGTTGGGGCGGCTCTACAAGGTAGATTAGCTTGAACGATCCCTTGCCGCCCCCACAAAACGGTCTGTCGGTACACCGTGGAGTTTTAGTCCGTGAGACTCGGACATAACCTACCCTCTCCCCCGGGAGGGTGGCGTATTCATAAGGGATTTGCCCACGTTAAAAAAAACGGGTAAAAAACGGTGTAATTAGAAATTTTGAAAGTTTTAAAAAGTTTACTACGATGAAACAATTTATTAAATGACATTATATGGTAAATACTAGCGATCCCGGCGGATGTTGCCCTGTCTTGATAAAAAAAGTCCTAAAATTCAACCGCAGCGCCACCTACCAGGTCCAACTGTGAATCTAAACCATTTTTAAATCCAACTGAATACACACAAAAAAAATCATCAAAACCTGTCTAGCTGTTTAGGAGGAGTTCAGTCAAATAGACGGACAAAAAAATTATATACCAGGTCACTGTTTAAATGGTGACACCGTTAAATCGTGTGATAGTTCACATTTAACATATAAAATAATAATATCAAAACATATATTAATAATCAACCAAGAGAACCTAAGTTAAAGATTGTTCTAAAACTTTTAAATGTATGGGAACGATACTAATCACACCTAAGTTCAATATATTACAGTTACGTGCCACTATCTTAGGTGGTATTACCTAGTATTTATTCCTGTACACCCAGAATACCCCTGATTCTACTCCATTGGAAAATCCATCCAAAGGTTGCCTGGAAGAAATTGCTAATAGCAATAAATCTGCCCATTGTACCGTTAATAAAACGTGAAACGTTTTTTGAAATGTATATATATATATAATTGGGGTACAATAAAGTTTAAATAAATAAATAAATAAAATTAAAAAAAAAGAAAAAACATACATATAAACAATAAAAAATACAAATTGATGGTTAAGTGTGTGTGAGGCAAATGGGCCACGAGTCAGCGTGTGTGCTGTTGGAGGTTAGTCCTTCAGCGCTGATTTTCACTCGGGACCCAGAGTGTTATGTATGCACCGAGAGGTGGTGTGCATATTAAATGTTATGTAGTGTTTCGTGTAGTAAAGTTATGTAAGTTTGGAAAAAAAATGGTAATAGAAGTTTAATATGAAATATGACATGATAAGTACATATATATTAATAATAGGGAACAATGAATATATAAATACA
>MU160207.1:36597-48120 GCA_015888305.1 Antheraea pernyi
GTGAGTAACCGGCGCTCACACTGACCGAACGCGACAATGCAGGCACAGTTACTTCATGTCGGTTTTCTGTGAGAGGGTTGTACTACTCCGGATGAGCCAACTCATTTATGCTGAAACCAGTAATAGCTTTAGCGTAGCTCTACCATCTACCGAAACGTTTCTCTCTCTCCTTCTTCTTGTATAACATGTTCAAAGAGTGACAGCGTTTAATTGTGTAATAGTTCATGGTCACATGTAACGTATAAAATAATGATATCAAAACAAATATTAATAAACAACAAAGAGAACCTTTTTTAAACGTAAAACAATCACACCTAGGTTCAATGAACAATATTGAAGGGGCTCTTTTCAAGGTTAATTATTAACTGCTTATTGTCGGAATGTCATACGGTCGAACAAAAGGACGCGGAGTGCGGGCCGAGGTGGGGGCACGGGCCGGAGTGCGCGGCACGGCGTGAGTGACCGCTTCGGTGTTTATTACACTAGTTCGTTTTTGCGTAAATCATCTAATGTTGAGTGTAATCTCCTTTTCGTTACACTTTTTTTTCATAAAATCCTATTCACATCGTCCCAAAAAAGGTTTTACTTCAAAAAATAGGTGTAGACTTCAAACTAGACTTATTGCAATGTCCGTCACAAATGAATCGTCACCGCTTTTATGTTTTTAATAGAATTCCAGTACATATTAATCACTGGCTAACCCGGAGAACTTAGTTTCGCTTAACGACCAATGAATGAACAGAATTAGAATATTAAAATTAAATGAAAATTATGTAACAACGGGAAACACATTGTATCGCGCAACGGTACTTACTGCCAATGAATGAACAGAATTAGAATATTAAAATTAAATGAAAATTATGTAACAACGGGAAACACATTGTATCGCGCAACGGTACTTACTGCCCACCGGAAGCACTACTGTATGTAATGCCTAGTGCTGCCATATCCAAGCCAAGTCTTGTAACTAACCCACCCGCCGCGCCAATAGCACCATGTAGTAGGGTAGGGATAGCCAGTCATAAAAGGCCGTGCGTTCTTCGACCCGAGGCAGCTTTCCGATATAAAATACATATAAGGGTTGTTGAGGTATGTATGCTTGGTACACATATGTTTCAATAACTCATATAAGTATGAATATGTAGCTTAGCTTAGGATAACTCCGTTAGGTCGCGAATTGCATGAGTCAGGCAACAGCCCAAGTCGAGGTGGCGCTCGCCTTAATAGTCTGGTGAAGCTGTTAAGACCTTGATAGGTCAATAGCGTAGCGTCTGAGCATTGATTTAAAGTATTTAATAAAGTAACATTTAATTTTACGTGTTCTTACAATTATTAAGTTCCGCTTTTTATTTAGAATAAATAAATATAAAAAGGGAATTTAAAGAATCAAGTATTTTAATAACGTGCCTGCAATATGTTTATCTTATTGGCCATGTATTGTGGTGCATAGGTTGCAATCTTCAATGAAGCACCTGATATATTGATATATGATATAGAACATTTTTCTTAATTACAACTGAATGGATATACTGATGTTTTTTAACGATATTTTATTAATGAATATCATATTTTAATACTTATTATCGTATTCCGGATGAAGACAATTCCGAAAACACAAAAATTTGGTTTAGCCGTTCTTGAGTTATAAAGAGTGTAACTAACACGACCTTATTTTATATATATATATACTAGCGGGCTCAGCAGACGTTGTCCCGCCCTGATTATAAAAAAATCTTTGACAAATTATATACCAACACGTTCCTCATGAATCACTTTATCCACTGGTGAAAACCGCTTGAAAATCCCTTCAGTAGTATTTGAATTTATCGCGAACAGGCAGACAGACAGACGCGGTAGAGGAGACTTTGTTTTATACTATGTAATGGTATAGATGTGTATTTCTTATTCCAGATTTAATTTCACATATTACGAACATGGCGTATGGCTGTATCCGATATTTGGAGTTTTATTTGGTACGATCTACTTTTACTTACTTCACATTTACCTCAGTGTTCTCAGTGTTGGAGCCTATTATTTACAATGGTGGCTTAATGGCATCGTTCACGGTTCGCAAGACACAATACACATCAAATTCCAATGAATATAACACTTAATGAGTGTAATGTATAGTTAAATTAAAGGGGAATGGTTTCGTGGTGATATTTCAATTAAATTGTATGGTCCCTGTTATTGTAAAATTGATTTTAATAAATTATAATTGTTATAGAAGGTGTTTTACTTAATTGCGGTAAAATAAACGTCGAGGCAGTCATAAGGGTTGGCGACAGAAGTGGAAACTCAAAAACAATGAAATAACTGTGTCTCTTTTGTCTCTTTTCTGGTTGGTGGTTTAATCCGGCGGACGGAGGAGACGGCCGGTGTGTACCCGGCTGTCTCCTAACAGGACGAGGCCCGGCGGCGGCGATTTCGCTGCTGGGCCAACCGCTGGGGCGGCACGATGAAGTCTATAGAGATCTCGTGCCACCCCAGCTTAGCGGCAGACGTACACCGTGGGGTTTTAGTCCGTGCGAGTCGGACATGACCCACACTCTTCCCCGAGAGGGTGGTGTATCCATAAGGGATTTCCCCACGATAAAAAAAAGGTGGTAGAGGCAAGCTAAAGCTATTACTGGCTTGGGTCGGCTCGCCCGCGGTACCTACTCACAGAAAATTGACGTGAAGTATAATTACTTCCATTGTTGCGTTTCGTTCGGTCAGTGAAAGCCCTACAGAGCCCACAGAGAGGGGCCCACCTCCTATTCTCCTCCCTCTTCCTCCGAACACAGACTAGCAATGCACTTGCGACCACCTTGGTGTTGGAAGTGTCTATAGACGATGGGGATCACTTAACAACAAGCAACCAACCTGTTCGCTTGCCTCCTATGTAATAAAGTAAAAAAAAGCATATTTAAATAAATTATAGTGTGAATGACAATAATATTTGAATTTGTTTATTGAAATTAGTTATATTAGTATGGTATTCACATCTATTGGTACTCTGAGCAATCATTATATATATTTTTATACAGTTTACAAATTACTTTGAGTAATGTAAGTAGTGGATGCCCATTGGTCAACATTCGACCATAGTTAATTGATTTTTTAAAGTTTGAACTTTATTAGGGTTCTTTTATCAACTTACTTCTATAATCAAAGGTGTTTATTACAAACATACTTTAATTAGTTTTACAAGATCAATAGAAGATTTGTGCGAGTTTGTTGTTACGACTTGTATTTTTGCATCGTCAAACTCGTGGCTCTTCTCGCGCGCCCCCTAGGGGACGTGCGGGGAAACCGCGTCAGGGAGGACCCCTCTGGCGGTAGCGTGTTCTCATCCGCTGCTACGGACGGTTCTTGTTATTCGAGGCGCGTCCTCTTGCGAGCCGCGCCTCTATAAGTATTCTTGTTCTTGTTCATCTTCTTGTTCGTATTCCTCAACTGTGCTCGGGCTGTCTGTGCGGGGTGAGCGCCCTTGTCTGGTTCAGTACCCCAGTGGTTGGTCGCGCACCCGAGTCCAAGGCGTTCTCATTTCGTCTCTGTCGATTATTATTTCCGGTGTCGTAGGCCGGCTTGTGTGAGCAGGCTGGGCGGGCAGATCTGCAGGCTGCGCATGTATTGTTTTCCTTCTCGTTCGTCGGGACTTTATTTTTCTACCTCGAGGGGGAGGATCATTGGCGGGGGCCATCAGGCTCGCCGCCGCGGTTTCTGTGACCGTGTTGTGTGCCGGTCCGGCCGTGCGTGTCCGTCCGAAGTCTGTGCTCCGGGCTACGGTGCCGGTGCGGCGGTGTCGCATCTCTCTCTTAAAAACAGGGCAATCCTTTTTGTTATTAGCGGTGTGGGCGCCTCCGCAGTTCGCGCAGGTCGCCGGTGCATCCTTGGGGCGACCGCAGTCGCGTGCGAAGTGCGGTCCCCCGCAGCGCACGCAGGCGATATTGTTGTGGCACAGTTGAGACGAGTGCCGGAATTGTTGGCACCTGAAACACTGTGCCAACCGGCGTTCCCCTCTCCAGGCCTCTATTTTGATTGGCATCATCAGCAGCATATCTACTGCATATATGCCTGGTACACATATATGTTTCAACAACTCATATATGTATGAATAGTTTAGCTTCACTTAGGTTAGCTCAGATAGGTCGCGAATTGCATAAAACAGGCAATAGCCAAGCCGACGTGTGCCGTGCACCCTTGAGCTGGTTGCCCAAACAAAAATCGGTTGAGTGCTAGGTCAATAGCGTAGTCAATTCGAGAAATTTTTTTATTTTTTTGTTTTACCGCCTCGTTATACACGATTAAGTAACTTGTGAAGAATTCTGAAAATATACAGTCCACTGAAGTTGAAGTTATAGAAGTTATTGCTGTTTTATTGAACGAAGATTCCTGAGACCACTGACCCCAACAATTACTATTGGAGGTGTACGGTTACGTTCATTGCATGTTACCCTAGTTATTATGTAAGTATCAGCACCGTTGAATTATCATTATATTCGCTGAATAATTGAACTGTTAGTCGCGTTCAAGCACTCAGGTTCAAAACAATATCAAGTTACATGCACACAAACAGACAGACTGAGAGACATTGAGTCTTAAAATACGTATAAGGAAGAACGCAACACAAAATACGGGGAAGAGATGTGATAGACACTTACGTTCCAATTTACAGGAATCTGATATCATTTCCCTGAGGGTTTTGTGCTCTTCTAGATACTCTATGAGACCGGAATCATCACCCAACGGAGTCACCTGTCCACCGAAAATCATAAAAGTCGATTCAATATGTACAAACAAAGAGTCTCATTTGTTTATATACTGATTAACAAATAAATATACAATTGTCGTGTGATAAGGAGTATTCGATTGAGTAGTGACCCCCATACAATTGATTTTTCCTTATATACCAGGTGAAAGGTTAAACACTCGCAGTATTCTGGGATATAATACTTCATGGTCACGTTTAACACATAAAATAATAATATCAAAACAAATATTAATAAATAACAAAGAGAACCTAAGTTAAACTTTGTTTTAAGACTTTCAAAAGTATAAACACAATCGTAATAAACCTAGGTGCAATGACCGGTGCCCAAAGCTACAATGGGCGACTCTGAGTTAATAACCTTCGATAATAAAACGGATAAGAAATCCTTTTGTTCTATTTATGCTGTTTCCACGGTCACTTTCAAGCGAAAGTGAAATCAGCCGACGGTCATTGATTGACACTGTGCTTTAACATAAACGCGTTTAGGGTTTCGTATAATTTTTGTATTTTTTTACCTAATTAGGTCAAATATTAAACAACAATTTTTTAAATTGATTTAGGACAAGAATCAAGTGCAGAGTGTCCTCCAAAAATATTACTACTGTCTAAACTTTCAGCCTGTATACAGATGACTAGCTGATCCGGCTACGCGTTGCTGTGGCTCGGTTATTACATGTAAAATTAAAATTATTAATATCAAAACGTGATGCCATCTATGAGACATTTATAACAGTCGGTCCTACGGTTTTCTGTCACCAAACTAATTGAAAGCGCCATCTGTTCGAGAACGGTGTAATTTAAAATCGATAACAATAATCAACATTGACAATTACTTGATCAGTAGAGTCGTTTCCGAGTTGATCATGGACAAATATCATGACACTGGATTTTTGTACATTTAAGATGATGACCTTGTAATGTTGGAAGATGGTTCCGGCGGGCGAGTACTGGAGGAAGACGCGTCCGGCGCGTAGTGCGCACGCGTCCGCCCGCATCCTCTCCCCTCCCTTGTGCAGGAGCCGCAGCCTCCTGCCGTCGGACATGCGAGCCTGCAGCACGCACGGACGACGGACCGATCCCAGCATCACTTGCACCTATCATACAATTTGATCATGGCATGTCATGTAGTGGACTTTATAAATTAGTAGCTTCTGCCCTGACGAGTATACATTCAATCACACATGAAACCTAGCAGTGATGTACAAAGAGACAGAAAGAGAGGAGAGAGAGAGAGAGAGAGAGGGTCAGAGAAGCTAGAGTTCCCTCTTTATCGGGGTTTCTTTTCCCCGTTTCTTATAAAATGTATATTATGTAATACTAGCCTCTGCCCACGTGGGATGGTTACTTAGGGCGATTGCTAACGCGTGGTAGAAGCACCCAAAAAGAAAAAAACACCCCGATTTTGAAACATTCTTCATTTCTGCTCCGCACCTATGGGGCCATTCAAGTATGACGTAAGCACTGATGGGGGAGGGGGAACGTGATTTGCTTATTTTTGATGACATAGGGGACGGGTAGTGATTACGTCAGCAATATTCTCTTATTAAACTGGAACAGACTTAGATAAATGTTAACGTAAGCATAGGGATTACTTCTGCGTAACCAAAGCGAGACCAAAGAACAAGATGGCGAACATTCAGCAACCACGGTGCGTTTAATATGAGACCTTTTTAAAGCCAGGGTTCAATACGTGTTTAACTTTTTTGTAATAAGACCGTTAAAGTTTTCGTTTAGATCCAGCTAACAACAGTAAAGATACAATGCACGTACCTCGTGGTCTTCTTTCGTGTCGTAGCTGGCCGCTGAGCTTTTAGATATAGGTTAATTGAATGATTCAGGTCCTGATTATAACATGTTCATTTCGATCGTTCGATGAAAAAACAGTAGAATCAGATTGAACATTGTCTTTTTTATTTTGATGATGTTGACATGAACATGTTATAATCAGGACCTGAATCATTCAATTAACCTATATCTAAAAGCTCAGCGGCCAGCTACGACACGAAAGAAGACCACGAGGTACGTGCATTGTATCTTTACTGTTGTTAGCTGGATCTAAACGAAAACTTTAACGGTCTTATTACAAAAAAGTTAAACACGTATTGAACCCTGGCTTTAAAAAGGTCTCATATTAAACGCACCGTGGTTGCTGAATGTTCGCCATCTTGTTCTTTGGTCTCGCTTTGGTTACGTTAGGGTAGCTTAGGACGGAGTGGACCTCGGGCCGCTGCCGGGCGAACCCAGGGGGAAAGGAGCGGGGGCCCTGGACTCCAATTGCACGGGTTCCGCGGGCTGGGAGGCAATCTCGCAACTCTGAAGGAAAACCCCGCGTGCGTTTGCGACCCGGATACCGCCGAGACAGTCTACCACCTTATTATAGACTGTACCAGATTCGGCTCGTCCCGAAACGACCTGGAGGGTAGAACAGGGTTGAGGTTGAGCGTTCAGAATCTCCCCACATTATTAAGCGAAGAGGAGTATCGCGCCGCCACCCTGAGCTTTCTAGCGGAGATCGCCAGGGTGGCAGGCGCCAGAAACATATAAAAGAAACAGTACACAGTCTGGCAATCTACACATAAAAAAAAAAAAAAGGTTTTATTAGTGAAAATGGATAACACGAACTTGCCTCGGGAGAGCGCGGTGAATTTATTAGGAAACTTTTTTAAACCAACTATTTAATACGTATTTAATTTTTTTGTAATAACACGGTAAAGGTTCTCGAAGACCCTTCGGGCTCCCCCCGATTAGCAGAAAGCCACCATAAGTCATTTCGGCGGTGCGCATACTACAGCGGATATACAAGTGTCCACTTCAAACTTTAAAAAAAATGGTAACTATTAAAATACTATAACAAACAATAATTATGATACGATTGTATTCAAATACTCAAGATACAATTTTTTGCAAAACTATTTATTTCCTGAATATAAACGTATGCTCAGTTTGAAGTTGACATCGTTGAAGTTTTCCATAGTCATTATCTCATTTTTTAATCACTAAGAGCCACCCGAGACTTTGTCTGCTCTTTGCATATACATTATCATACATTACCTATTAAGATACAATTTTTTTTTATGTCATAGTTGACAAACGAACATGTGGGTCACCTGATGTTAAGTAATCACCACCGTCCACGGACACTAACAACAGCACAGGAGTCGCAAGTTCGTTGCCACCCTTTGAGGGGAAGGTTTAGAGGAAGGAGAGGGAGAGGAGTTGGCCACCGGCGCTCTCACTGGCCGAACGAAACGCAACAATGCAAATACTGTTACTTCACGTCGGTTTTCTATGAGAGGGTGGTACTACCCCGGGCGAGCCGACCCATTCATGCTGAAACCAGTAATAGCTTCAGCGTGGCTCTACCACCATAAATTAACCAAGCTTTCAACAGGGTGTGTCACGAAGGATTACTCTACAAGCTGGCGACAGCAACCACCACCCCCGCCCCTCTGCAACGATTGATTAAGTCATTTTTGGAGCATCGTAAGATAAAAGTTAAGGTGGAAAACGAGATGTCTCGGGAGGTAGAGGTACGAGCAGGCGTACCCCAGGGCGGCAGCTCTCGCCGCTTCTGTACGCGCTATATACAAACGAAGTCCCGGTGGTCGGCAAGGCTAAATTAGCCCTTTTTGCCGACGACACCAGAGGGAGAGGAGAAGAGGGGAGGGGAGGTGGGCCTCCGGCGCTCTCACTGACCGAACGAAACGCAACAATGCAAGCACTGTTACTTCACGTCGGTGTTTCTGTGAGAGGGTGGTACTACCCCGGACGAGCCGACCCATTCATGCTGAAACCAGTAATAGTTTCAGCGTAGCTCTACCACCATTTGAGTTCTCTTTTGAATTTCATAATTAATTAGTGTGAATTATTTAAATGTATAATTTGTAAATCGAAATTATTATCATTATTCTCTCTTTCACATCTATTGGCACTCCGAATAATAATTATATATAAGTTTTTTTTTATGTATAAGACTTGAGTGCAAAAAGAATGATATTATACCAGGTGACTGTTTAAAAGTTAACACCCTTCAATCGTGTGGTAGTTCATGGTCACATTAAACATATAAAATAATAATATCAAAACAAATACTAATAAACAACAAAGACGACCTTAGTTAAAGTTTGTTCTAAAATTTTTAAAAGTATTGAGAAAAATAAATCGGTTAGATTAGATTTGCGAAACAAATAAAGACAC
Source organism: Antheraea pernyi (assembly GCA_015888305.1). Classification (NCBI taxonomy): domain Eukaryota; kingdom Metazoa; phylum Arthropoda; class Insecta; order Lepidoptera; family Saturniidae; genus Antheraea; species Antheraea pernyi. Next base: position 45,551 of record MU160207.1, read on the forward strand.
TGCGTTTTGTATATTAGCAACACTTTCATCTCAGTTTGGTTAGGTTAAGTTAGACTTTACGGACGCGGCCGCGGGCGTCCGTTGCCGCGAAATGAAGGCCCGAGACGTAAAAGCACGGTCTCAGCCGCCGCTTCAACACAGAAGCATGGGGAGAGATATCTCTCTTCCCTTGAGGATGGTCACCCGTTTTACCATATTACGGGTGACCCAAGCGCCTCGCCAGGGTTGTGGCGTATGTTAGCCGTGAAACCGCTCCCTGGTCCACATCCGTACTGAGTGGCAGAGGGGTTTTTAGTGAGTAGGAGTCTCACATAACCCTCGCGCTGTTCCCCGGCAGTGTGAGGCGCATCCATGTAGGATTATCCCCTCTTAAAAAAAAGTTTAGACTTGCTGCGAAAATAGATAACGCTAGCGCGCGGTGTTGTTAATATGTAAAAGTACCAAATTATAAACCATTCCTTGTTAGCGTGGGAACTCAATTACTGAAATATTACCTGGTGCTACGAAGTCCCAACTAATCACTCTTTTTAATAATGTTTTATAACGAAACACGTTAACATGAATTTGTGGTCAACCTTACATATTTTATCAAGTATAGGAAAAAATCTGGTAGTAGTTTCCGTTCTCTTGTCCGTCGTTCTAGCAGCTTAAACGGTATAGGCCCATATGGTGGAGGCAGATTGTGCTGATGCGATTCCAACAGTTCATCAGGGGGTGTCTAACACCCACTCGTCCCTTGAGGGGTTTACAATCTTTGACCCCTCAGATCGCAATCGGAGCCCCACGGATGGCCTACACCTGTCGGGGGAGTAGATGCATTGCCAGTGGGCAGTCCCTGATTTCCTGCCTAAAAAGGTATATGAAGACACCATGGGGTTTTAGTCCGTACGAATACGGGATGGGTATCCTATACAGATCTCTCCATGTAAAAAAAAGGTTTCCGTTCATTGATCTGTAGTAATAATTAATTTCTTCTAAAGTCTTCTCAGTGTCATGTTTGCCTTTTTTTTCTTCAGTGGGATTACCACGTAATTGCTGCGATTTTAGGGTATTTTGATAATAACTTCATGGGTAAATTATTTTTTTGAGAGTTGATAGCACTTAACGACAAAGATTCTTGACGGGAATGAATTATTAGTATTTATTACACTATCTTCATAAACTGACAAATTATATTTCTTTACAAGAATAATATATAGATAAAAATAAAATTAACGTTCCTTAGAAAACTTCGCAAATTAATAGTATTTGACTACATAACATGAATTTAATTATTCTATTATATTGTATATTTCACATAGTTAATTGAAATAAAATTATAATTAACTTGGTTATTTAATTAAGTATTATCTGATAACACAACAGAATTCAAGTCAGTGATATTTGAGCCTTGATCTCGGTTGCGGTTTTAGCATTTCGTGGTAAGTATCACTAGATATAATAAAACAAAGTCCTCTGCAACGTCTGCTTGTCTGTTTGTTAGCGATAAAGTCAAAAACTACTCAACGGATTTTCACGCGGTATTCACCAGTAGATAAAGTGATTCATGAGAAGGGTTTGGGTATATAACGTGTAAAGTTTTTATTTCATTATCAGGGCGGGATAACGTCCGCCGGGCCCGCTAGTTTTCCATATGTAAAACGAGAAAAGTTTTTTTTTTATAGTAGCACGGCAAAATGACTCCACCATGCCTGATGGTAAGCACAGTACAGTCCAAAAATAATGGCGACCACCGAGTGACACACTATCCATCGCCGGTCGCCGCTGTCATGCCGGCCTGCAAAAAGCTGGATATGCACAGGCTGATCCCGAAACGCGACCCGCAGAAGCGAATCACTCAGACGGACTTTTACGCCATATACATGGTGGTTGCGATCCAGTCAGGCTGTAAAACCCTACCACACCGCAAAAATGTTTGCCGTTTACGCTTTTTTTTGTTCGAACTGTTTATCGTTATTGGTCCGACGTGTTATCACAGCTTCACCGGACTTCTATTGTTGTACGCGCGTCATGCATTTTTTTTTTATATCATAGCAGGCAAACTAAGATGGTAAACACGATAAGCCTAGACGGAACTAAGTCTCAATTGCAGCAGCCAAAGCACACCAACCTTTGCTGGTAACGTCATAAGGTTAGTGTAAGCGACTGTGTGTAATTGGGTAATGCATGTCGCTAATTTATGCGGGTATTATTGCAGACAACGTGTGGTGCAATAAAAGCATATGAAACAATAAAATTACTCTCCAAAATATATACTTCTTTATTAGGATGGTTCATTTCCGCAAAATTTTTTTTTGTCGTTTCTAATACAAAATATTAATCTACATATATAAAAAAAATTCTCACCAAGTTTAAGCTCTTAATATTAATTTTAAGTACTTATAATTTAAATTTAAAGTTTTACCATTCAAAAAGTTTGTAAAAAAATCTTTTTTTTTTCAAACTTCTAATGCTTACCCGGCTTTTACAATATTGCAAATCGGTTTGATGGAACTTGTGGGGAATTTCACGCTCTTTAAAATAGTCTTAGCATTTTTTTGTGTAACTCGCACTGGTTCACCAGTAGGAGT
>MU160207.1:57190-85704 GCA_015888305.1 Antheraea pernyi
TTTTTTTTTTTTTTATTGACGAGGGGAAATCCTTTATGGATACCCACTCTCCCGGGGGAGAGAGTGGGTTATGTCCGACTCCCACGGACTAAAACCCCCCGATGTACCTCTACTGCCTTTATGGGGCGACACGGGCTCGAGCTAGCTAGCAACCATGTCGCCCCTGGCAGCCGGCCCAGCCTAATCCTGGGCCTCCCGCGCTGAAGAGAGACAGCCTGGTACATCCCGACTGTCTCCCAGACGGCCAAACCAGTGCAATGGAGAGACGGGCCCCCCGGCCCATCTCCCCTTGGTCCGGCTTAAGGACGAACGTAGGGGCGAAATAATCGCTCCCCCACGTCCACCCAACGTCTACGCTGGCGCTGATGGCGGCGGCCTGCGCTTTCCTGGAGGGGGTCTGCAGTTGAACCCTCCCATATGGTGCTCTGCCGGTAATCCGGTCTCGGCACACAAGACGCAGTGCGGTTTTGAGGCCACACACTGCAGCGATTTGTGTCCGGGTTGTCCACACCGAAAGCACAGATTTTTTCGGTCGACCGATGATGTACACAGTGGACGAGTGTGGCCCACGCCCATGCACTTAAAGCAGCGCATGGGCTTGGCCACCAATAGGTGGACCCGGGCCACACTCCAGCCCACCAAGAGCCGCCCATCATCCTCCACCAGTGCCCTGATCGCTTCTACCGGGAGGGACATGTGCATACTGTCCATGCCTCTACCGCCTTTGCGTATGACACCGGCTTTTATCAAGGTCGGCACGCATTTCGCCTTTGCAGCGACCGCCGTGAGCCCTTGAGCTAATTGTCAAATAAAATCGGCTGAGTGCCTTAAGCGTTCGCCTTAGTAGTCCGGTGAAGCTGTTAAGACCTTGCTAGGTAAATAGCGTAGTAAGTTCGATGACGGCTCAACGTTTTTATTTATTATCAGGGCGGGATAAAGTCCACCGTGCCTGCTAGTACAATATAAATAATGAATGACATATTCGTAGCTCATGACAATGCAAACGATGTACGTTCCAATTGACATTCTCTAATATATTTTATAAAGCACGCTGCGAGTTGGAGTAAAAAGGTTGCTAGCACGTAAACATGAGAATGGTGAACCTATAAAATCATAGCATGGTGATGTGGTTTATAAATAAGCCACTCGCGACTTAAAAATCTGTTCCCAAGTTTATTTGGTAGGTGGTAGAGCCCCGATGAAGTTATTACTGGTTTCAGCATGAATGGGTCGACTCGACCGGGGTACTACCACCCGACTCACAGAAACACCCACGTGAAGTAACAGCGCTTGCATTGTTGCGTTTCGTTCGGTCAGTGAGAGCGCCGGAGGCCTACCTCCCCTTCCTACTTTCCCGTCTCTTCCCCCATCCAAACACAGGCTGACAACATACTTGCGACTCCTTTGGTGTTGCAAGTGTCTATGGACGGTGGTGATCACTTAATATCAGGAGACCGACCCTTTTGTATGCCTAGGATGATATAAAAAAATTACACCTAAATATTGTTTCCCTACCAAAGGCTGTGGTTGACTAGATAAGGCGCTAAGTTATTATTCATTAACTGGTCTAAGAACTGCGTTCATTTCGAAGTTGGGTTTAAATTTGAACGCAATAACTGCCTTCTTTCTATTTCTTATCATACGAAGGCTAATAAATTATTTATTTATTAGGAAAACTAACGGCTATAATGTACAATACATAGTTATTAATTTAGATAGAAATTTTGTTTAGATATGTTGGATCTAGTAAAAGACCAGCATAATTTAAATACTAGAAACAGCAACAAATTGGTCATTCCATGCTTCAGGCTCACTAAATCCAAAAACAGTTTTTTAGGTAATAGTGTTAAGTTTTATAATAAAGTCCCAAAACACATTACCGATTTGCCTGATAGTGAGTTCAAGAACCATGTCAGCGGGTTTTAATATCTAAAGGCTATTATAGGGTGGATCAATACGTGAACGATTGTGACGTCTGTGCATCCACTAATAACGAATGTGAATATTTATGTTACTATGCAAATATATGACATGAAAAAATAAACCAGATCGAGTTTCTTGCCGGTTCTTCTCGATGACTGGGGGGCTGTTTTCCGAACCGGTAGTAGCTTTGACGTTCATAAGCGCCTTCTCAGGGCCTAAATTGAATAAAGGATATTATGATTTTGATTAGAATAGAAAACATCAAGCCATTTATAAGTCTTCGCCGATATAAAACAGAATACAATCACTTGCATTATATGGTATTAGGTAAATATTATAATAAAGGATGAAATTCAAGAATATTTACAGTCTATTACTATTTGCAATCGCCATCGTTAAAGAACGTCCTTGTTAAAAACGTTGTCGCTTTATTTACAGTAGTATTAAATAGGTCAAAATCACCTATCTCGCTTATAGTGTTGAAGGAGTGACTAGCTCGCCATAAATATGAATTCTGCCGGTAATTTGTGGAAACAGTGGCCAGCGAAAGAGGGGGGTTTGTACGTAGATGTTTGGTCGGAACATTAATAAATACTTTCGTTAGAATTTCGGGACAATCTACAACATTAGAAGTAATTTTGAGCAGGTATGTTATATCTGCTATTTCTCGTCGCTTCACAAGAGGCAACAAATGGTGCTTACTACAAAGTTCACTGTAATTATTGGGATCGTAGGTGTCATGTAAACGGTAACATAGATATAATAATAAAATAGGTACTTAATATAAAGTAAAACAGAAAAAAAATGAGTGCGTGTAACCAGCACATGCGATTGAAGTAACACTTTTGAAATATTTTTGATTTTGTCAATAAATAGTTTATAAAGAAGTCAATCAAAACTGAATAATATTAAAAATCATACAATAGAATTAATTATGTATATATGGTCGCGCGACCGTGCTGTCATCTGGTTTCAGTGTATGTAAGTAAAGAATTAAATCAAAGCTTCATTATCTGTAGTGCCGTGTATCAGCTAATTTGGAACTTAAATAACACAGGAAATATTATTAGCAACTCTTTGTTATAAAGTAAATAAAATATAGAAAAATACGAACAGATTACTAAGATTAGTAACGAATTAAATTAATCATGTTTTAATAGAAGTCTTGGTTATGATTAATTATTATCTAACCGGATGGTACAGAAACGTGACGCCATATTGCCGTAACGAACTTCCGTTGCATTGACGTCCAGTTACCTCCCAGTCTCGCCTAAAGAAGTTTTATTCCAAAAATTATAAATCATAAGTTTAACAGAACGTCGTCATGCAAAACTAGGTCAGTACGTCCACCCACAATGGCTGCTCTATTGCTAATGACGGATATAGTACGAAATTATTATATAATATACCCTCAAAATTTTATTTGCAGATTTTGTTTTCTCTTTCTCTTATACCTATCAATTTAGTAAATATAAAACCTTTTTCTATGTTTGATCTCATTAAATTTTTAAATAAAACTATTTCTTTCCAGGTTGTTCGCTGTCAAAAAATATTACGGCGTGTGGATATATCCAGTTTTCGTTAAAATTGACGGTACTATTTTTATGCCGATCTTCTTTCTGGCGATTACGTTGATTGTAATCGCATTATATCATTTGCAATGGCTCGTCTATACCGTTGTATGGAGTCAAAAGCAGAATATTTCAATTAAGAGTTCATGAAAATAATCATAGTGAGGCAATTTACATCGCATTCCCAGTAACATTGTCGAATAAAAAACATCACAAGGGAAGAAGCATGGATGTTACTTAGTTTCGAATTATTTTTGACACTTTATTATTATAACTATATACCAAACTTATAAAATACACAAATTCAATTTACCATTTTCAATGTTCGTTTTTTTTTTGACAACCGATCTTCTTGTCTTGTTATTATTGCCATTGTCGATTGTGCCATGACATTACAAATTTCTCGCGATCATTTCAATGAAATAACAAGATGGTGGCCATCTCATTAGAAAATTCCAGGGAGTTTTTGTGACAAGTCAGAATCTATACTCTATAGTCTTGTGTCCCATCCAATTCATTTGTGCGTAATAACCAAACCATATTACGTAAAAATAGTTTTTTATGTAATAGTGTTAGGTTTTACAATAACGCCAAAGGAGGACAGGCAGGAGGAGAAGGCGCTTCGCCCAACTCCTCCTGCCACCGTAGCCGGACCTGAGGGGATGGGCCGGGGGGCCCATCTCCTCATTATAGAGTCAAGTAACACAAGATTATGAATAAAATATAAAATCCACCACATGACAGACTAAAATACCGCCAAAAAACCGACATTACGAGTTTCTAGCGATCATTCCAATGAAATAACAAGATGGTGGCCATCTTGTTAGAAAGTTCCAGGGAGTTTTTATGACAAGTCAGATTCCATACCCCATAGTCTTATGTCCCATCCACTTCATTTGTGCGTAATAACCAAACTATATTACGTAAAAATAGTTTTTTATGTAATTCTAGAGGTGGTAGATCCACGCTGAAGCTATTACTGGTTTCAGCATGAATGGGTCGGCTCGCCGAGGTAGTACCACCCTCTCGCAGAAAACCGACGTGAAGTAACAGTGCTTGCATTCAGTTCAGTCAGTGAAAGCGCCGTATAACCCACCTTCCCTCTCCCTCGCCCCTTCTCCACTACCCTCCCTCGAACACAGGGTGGCAACGCACTTGTGACTCTTCTGGTGTTGCAAGTGTCTATGGACGGTGGTGACCACTTAACATCAGGTGACCCACCTGTTCGTTTGCCTCCTATGATAGCAAGCACTGTTACTTCACGTCGGTTTTCTATGAGAGGGTGGTACTACCCCGGGCGAGCCGACCCATTCATGCTGAAACCAGTAATGATTTCGGCTTAGCTCTACCACCATTATTCCAGTTACAGTTCCGAAGCATGTTACCGATTTGCCGGACTGTAAGTTTAAGCGCCATGTCAAGCGGGTTTTGATGTCAAAAGGTTATTATAGAGTGGATCAATATGTGAACGATGTGCGAATCCACTAAAAACTATGATCTATTGGAAATATATATGTTAAAAAGGTGTACCCGATCGAGTCTCTTGCCGGTTCTTCTCGATGACTGTGTTGTTTTTCGAACCGGTAGTAGTTTTGACGTTCATAAGCGCCTTATTAGGGCCTAAACTGAATAAAGTATTTTTGATTTGATTTGAAATAGAGCCGAGTAACAGAAAATTATGAATAAAATATAAAATCCACATAACATTCCAAAATCCCGCCAAAAACTACCTGCACTAAATTTAAAACGATTTTTGATTACACTAATAAAATAAAAGAAAGCAAGAGTCTGCAAAAAAACTACATTATTTATTTCCCATAAAATTAATTTGCATTAACAAACAAAGCAAACAAAGCAAAGCAAAGCAAACAACAAAGAAATAAATGGCTAGCTACGACCCTTACATGATATTACACTACGTAACATGAATACTGTTACTGAGTGTCGAATAATATTCTTTTACCGTATTAGTTCATTTATTATAATCTTTTAACGCCAACGTTGTACAATATCCCGAAAAAAAAAAACAAAAAGCCCGTCATAGTGATTCGCTTCTACGGGTCGCGTTTCGGGATCAGCCTGTGCATATCCAGCCTTTCGCAGGCCGGCATGACAGCGGCGACCGGCGATGGATACTATATCAATCGGTGGTCGCCATTGTTTTTGGATATTGTACTGTGCTTACCAATAGGCACAGTGCAGTCATTTTACCGTGCTAAAATAAAAAAAAAAACAGAAAAGTTTTTACTAAAAAAGTGGGAAAATAGAAAATAGTTGGAAGTACTGTGATTATCCTGAAACCGCGAACACTGAAAAAAAACTAAAACGCAGTTGTCAGGAAGTCTAAAGTTGGCTAGTTTTCTGCTACCTAAAAATATCAATATAGCAAGTAAACATATCTTGAACAACTTCGTTCGTGCCGCTCAAACAGAAACTATAAATAGCCGTTTTTTTTTTTCATTAACGTGGGGAAATCCCTTATGGATACGCCACCCACCCTGGGTTATGTCCGAGTCGCACGGACTAAAACCCCACGGTGTACCGACAGACCGTTTTGTGGGAGCGGCAAGGGATCGTTCAAGCTAATCAACCTTGTAGAGCCGCCCCCACGGTCCGCCCGGCGGAAGGTGGCCGCCGGGCTCCTACCTATAGAGGGACAGACCGGGTACACACCGGCTGTCCCCCCTCGTCCGCCCGACCTGTGCAATGAGGAGATGGCCCCCCCGGCCCATCCCCTCAGGTCCGGCTACGAAACTATAAATAGCCTACCAAAGTTAAAACCTACAGAAAAATTGTAAAGCTAAAAGACGTACCTATCAGACCTCGGTAATTATCTATATCATCTCAACACGCATAATAAGAAGGTAAATCTAACGTGTCTATACTTTTTTGATTTTTGTCAAAAAATTTGTTGCTAGAAGTAAGTAATAAAATACATTTCAATCATTTTTAGGTTCGTCAGTCTGTCGGTTTGTTTAAACACGTATAAATGCTGAAGTAGCGCGTTCACGATAGTACCTCATGAAGAAAATTATCAGCATATCTGGTCTTGGTTTCATTAAAATCAGTTTAACCTATTTTTAATGATGACGCGACTTATGTACGAGAGAAAAGTAGATAAGTAAATGGACTTTATACATTTAGATAATTTTATTATTTGTGAGTTTGTGACGTTGTAGGTAATCTCAGGAACTACTGGTCCGATTTGAAAATTTCTTTCAGTGTTGTACGCTCATTTATCGAGGAAGGTTATAGGCTATATGTCATCACGCTAAGACCAATAACCAATAATGTGTGGAATATTGCTGTCACTTATGGGATGGATCAGCCAAATATCAGCTGGCCGCTCTTGACTCCATTGAGCATCTTGCTCGTCGGCTTGTCGGTGATGAAGCGCTGTGGGATTCAAGAATGTTCAGTTAAGAGCATCGACGAAAAGTGGCTCATCTCTCAGTGTTTTACAGGTTACACTTTGGAGAGTGTGCACAGGAATTACATAATATAATTCCACCGTCCCCATTCCATCAGAGGACGACTAGACGCCGTGACGGTTTCCACCCTTACGTGGTTGATATTCCCGTAATTCGTACGATGCGATTTTCTTCCACATTCACTATAATTACGTACGGCTAAGGAGTGGAACTCACTCCCGGCGTCTGTCTTCCCGTCATCTTATAACTTGGGAGTTTTCAAGAGTAGAGTGAACAGGCACCTAGTGGGTAAGCGCGATACATCGTCGGCCTTATCGTCACTTACCATCAGGTGAGATTGTGGCCAAGCACGTACTTATTGAACATAAAAAAAGCAGTGGAGCACCGATTAAGAATATTTCAAAACCGGGGCTTTTTTCCTCTTGAGAGCTTCCGCTGCGTGTTAGCGTTAGCCCAAAGTAATTACTTTGGCTAACGCTAACGAAGCCGCGGGCAGAGGCTAGTATATAATAATCATAAACATATAGTGATACTTTGTAAGTTTGTACTTTTTTGTAGGTGGTAGAGCCACGCTGAAGCTATTACTGGTTTCAGCATGAATGCGTCGACTCGCCCGGAGTACTACCACCCGACACACAGAAAACCGACGTGAAGTAACAGTGCTTGCATTGTTGCATTTCGTTCGGTCCGTGAGATCAAAAAAACTACAAAATAGTCTCTAGGAAAATCCATATATCACAACATGACAAATATGTTGTAACGACTCTCCTTAGGTAGGATAAGTATAAGAAGTTGAAGATGGCTTTAAAAACATTATAAATATATGTACGTGGGATGGTTTCACAAAAATCTTAATCCTATAAATGTGTCTGAATATCATGTATTTAATAGGTCGTGACGATATGAATGGAGGTTTTACTATAAAGGATTTAAAACCGGTTTCATTAGGAGAAATTCAGTTTGAAAACGTAAAAGAAATAAAAAGCGTCGAGAATGCGATCGTCCACTTAAATTGACCTATCTATCAATCAAAAACGTTAAAAAACAAGGTCCAAGATAAGATTGCTTGTTGTGTGCATGACAAATATTATATTTGCATTCGTATGAAATTGTTGATAGTTCTTAAGCAGTTAGGATAAGGTTGAAAATTGTATATAATACTATTTAAGCGTGTAGGTATATCTTTGTACGTTCTGATAGTGGTCCAACGCCGCTTTCCACTTCACGGTCAAGAATGATGGTGTTGCCATGTAATCATTATTACAGTTTTATTCGGGAAAGTACGGAAATATGGAACTTTGTAAATATAGTTATAATAAAATGTCTTTTTTTTTTAATTTTACTTCATATTATTTAACTTTCTTATAAATGTAAATTACTTAAATCAAAATAAATTGGCGAATGTATGTAAGCTCATCACTTCAGAACGGTTACGTAGAGGCATCTAATTATTTTTTTGTTGTGTTTATAATTATCAATACGAAGTTAGTATGACAAAATTTTTTTAAACATGGTAGGGATAAATGAATTCTAGTTTAAATATGTCTAAATACTGGGTGAATATTTAAAGAGTAGCAATATTCAAGTAGATGATAGTTCATGATCACATTCATCATATAAAAACAAATACTAAATAACAATAAAGAGAACCTTAGTTAAAGTTTGTTCTAAGGCTTTTAAAAGTATGGGTATTAAAGTGAAACGCTCAATGAATGAAAGTGAAGGCGAAGTAAGGGCGTATCTGGGGTGAATAACCTTAACATTACGTAACGTGTAAACTATCCCTTTCAACGAACAATTAACTGAATCACGGTTCGGCGGCGGCGCGCGGTGTGGGCAGCGGGAGCGGCGTGGTAGCATGCACACTAGTGTGAGACGTAAACTAAGCGTTAGGAGTGTATATCAGTTTAGTTTTTCTCTAAATAATTAGGTCAAATATTAAGCATCATTTTTTTTAAATTGATTTAGAACGAGAAACGAGTACTAAATAGCCTGTGTAAATATTGCAACTGACTAAATTTCTCGCGGTATAAACTAAGTGAGAGAGAAGACAGTATCTTCAAAAATATTAACAGAAATGACAGAATGACAGTTCAGTTGTCATTAGTCTCATTATATGGTTGTAGGAAAGAGGAAGATTCGGACTTACATTTTTGTTAGTAGATTCGTACGAAACGGGGACGGCCAGCTAGTTTCAAAATAAAAATGTGACACAGTCATTCTAAGTATACGACACGATGCAAGACAGTGGAGAGCACTGTCTTCTCTAACTTATTTGCTCACTCATTCAATAAATATGGAGATTTTTAACTCAATCTTTCACGTTTTCCTACGGCTTTCCAAACATTTTCTTTTATACAAATCTCGTAGTAACAATTACACGAATAAAAAAAGAATTAACCAAAAAGATACAGAAGTTCTGAGGTGATGCGCTTACATACATTCGGCAATTGATTTTTATTTATATAGATTTAGTTTTTATTTTTATAAACTTGTAAACAAAATGGCGAAGGATTATGCCAATATTCACAGGGGGAGTGAAGAATAACTGTTAAAAAATAAGGATATAAACTATTCTGGGAGTTAGTTTAGACGCCGGCAATGTGAATAAAAAAATTGATGCTTAATATTTGACCTAATTATCTCGAGAAACGCAAAACTGGTATACACTCAACATCAGGTGATTTACGCAAAAACGAACTGGTATAATAAATACGGAAACGAATGAACCGCACCCTGCCGCGTAGTCTGGCCCGCGCCCTTCCGCGCGCCTCCCTTTGTTCGACCGTGCGGCATTCCCACGATAAGCAGTTCTATAATAATAAATCTTGAAAAACGCTCCTTTAAGATTGTTCATTGAACCTAGACGTGATTTTTTTAAAGTTTAAAAGTATTATTCCTATACTTTTAAAAGTTTTAAAAACTTTAACTAAGGTTCTCTTTGTTGTTTATTAGTATTTGTGTTGATATTATTATTTTATATGTTAAATGTGACCATGAAGTGTCATATTCTAGAATACTGCGAGAGTAAATTTAACATTTCATCTTGTATATATTGTGTATTTTATTTAAAAAAAATAATGATCCACGATGTATTTCAAATAAACTATTAAATATGATTCAAAATAGTATTGTCCGTAAGCGTTTGATGTTAGCGAGGGTTTAAAAAAAAACGGTTATTTCCGATTTTATTTTCTGGTGTTGAAGCAGGCAACACCTTAACGGCGTATCCGTACCCACAAAACATTTCACTGTTCTACCTCAATCCGAACACTATAGTGCTATCGGTTTCGAAGTGGTTTAAAAATAATAATAATATTTATTTAGTTGTCAGTCAACAATGGCGTTGTCTTACGCCGTTTCCCGCGTTTTAAGGCGCGCGTCGCCGTTCCTTTATCAAAAAAGGTTCGAATCGACCATGGCCAGTTTGACCAAAGACGAAATTCTTATTCTGTTGCGGCCTCCTTTCTCGAACTGGAGTAATATAATTCGAGACGCGGAGAAAGTAGTCGGATATCCGACCTCATTTATGAATCTCAGGTGTTTGCTGAGCGATGAATTCGCAAATTTAGCACTATATTTGAGGAAATTGGTGAGTTACTTTATATTACTTTCATTACAGCATCCCGTGGTTTCAGTTTTAACTGTTGCAAATTTAAAAATAAATAAATATATGTTTTTCATTGAACTGAAATAAATTGAATCATACTTTGTTGCCTAACATTACAAACTAATTTATAACGACCATGACGAAAAAGAATGACCAAACAATCCAATTAAATAAAACCTTAATAAAAATTAAGTAATTTATCGCTGTGTGTTATATATGTAAGATTGGAATTTTTGGCGGGACCTTAATACATCAGTTTGTGGTATTTATTTCTTACCTTATCGAGTTCTGTATTGTACAATATTTGTAATATTTTGCGTAATACAGTATCATTATTGCGCATAGATTCATTAGAAATAACATGGAACTTTAATTCTGAGATGTCACGGAAACTTTTTGAAAATTTCTTACAAGGGCTCCACAATTTTTGTGAAAGACACTAGAAGTGTTTTTTATAATAGCATAAAAAAATTATAGGTGATAGAGGCACGTTGTAGCTATTACTGGTTTCAGCATGAATGAGTCGGGGTAGTATCACCCTCTTCGTTGCGTTTCGTTCGGTTAGTGGGAGCGCCGGATGCCCACCTCCCCCTCCCCCACTCCTCATCCCCCAAACACAGTCTAGCGATGCACTTAGGACTCCCTTGGTGTTGCAAGTGTCCGGGTTGCCGATTGTAACTTTCGGCACCAGTTTATTATATTATAGCACCTAGGTTTTATATGATTGTGTATATACTTTTGAAAGTCTTAGAACAAATTTTAACTTAGATTTTTTTGGTTGTTTATTAGTATTTCTTAATATAAATAATTGAAAGTCATATATTTGTATGTAATATGAATTATATCATCTTTTTGGTCAATTTGGCGGCCATATTGTCTTATTTACCACGTTTGCTTCTACATAACTCAGTTATTATAGCAACGTATAAGAATAACTTAAGTATATCGACAATACGGGCATATTATATCTATCTATAAAATAAAAGATTTAAGATATATTGTTCGATAATGTATAGCTTATAATTTTCATTACTTTCTTATATAGTGTTAGTGAGCACTGAGTTTGGTACATAGTATTTGTTTGTTTGTTTGTTTGTTTGTTTGTTTGTTTGTTTGTTTGTTTGTTTGTTTGTTTGTTTGTTTGTTTGTTTGTTTGTTTGTTTGTTTGTTTGTTTGTTTGTTTGTTTGTTTGTTTGTTTGTTTGTTTGTTTGTTTGTTTGTTTGTTTGTTTGTTTGTTTGTTTGTTTGTTTGTTTGTTTGTTTGTTTGTTTGTTTGTTTGTTTGTTTGTTTGTTTGTTTGTTTGTTTGTTTGTTTGTTTGTTTGTTTGTTTGTTTGTTTGTTTGTTTGTTTGTTTGTTTGTTTGTTTGTTTGTTTGTTTGTTTGTTTGTTTGTTTGTTTGTTTGTTTGTTTGTTTGTTTGTTTGTTTGTTTGTTTGTTTGTTTGTTTGTTTGTTTGTTTGTTTGTTTGTTTGTTTGTTTGTTTGTTTGTTTGTTTGTTTGTTTGTTTGTTTGTTTGTTTGTTTGTTTGTTTGTTTGTTTGTTTGTTTGTTTGTTTGTTTGTTTGTTTGTTTGTTTGTTTGTTTGTTTGTTTGTTTGTTTGTTTGTTTGTTTGTTTGTTTGTTTGTTTGTTTGTTTGTTTGTTTGTTTGTTTGTTTGTTTGTTTGTTTGTTTGTTTGTTTGTTTGTTTGTTTGTTTGTTTGTTTGTTTGTTTGTTTGTTTGTTTGTTTGTTTGTTTGTTTGTTTGTTTGTTTGTTTGTTTGTTTGTTTGTTTGTTTGTTTGTTTGTTTGTTTGTTTGTTTGGTTGAACGCTATGATCTCAGGAACTACCAGTCCGATTTGAGAAAATCCTTCGGTTTTAAATAACTCATTTATCGAGGAAGGCTACAGGCTATATATCATCACGCTAAGACCAATAGAAGCAGAGCACCAATGAAGAACGTTTCAAAATCGGGCACTTTTTTCCTTTTGAGAGATTTCGTTAGTAGTAGTAATAATATTCGTTCAATAGGACAGGCGAAGGAATTAATCCATACTGCCAATTCTGAAGTTGTCAATATAGGTATTTCTTATATATCCTTTAATCAATTTTATTCCATGTCTAAGTTACAATAAAGGCATAAGCGCCAAATCTTCTATATAATATGTCGTACATTATTTTATCCATCATTATTATTTTTTTAGTCTTCATAATCATAAAACAAAATTGTTCAAATAAAGATTTCGTTAGCGTTAGTATTATATACGTTGCCATGGTAACGTGGTAAGTTTCTATCGCAAACATTTTCGAAGTTTATTTTGTTTTCCTATGGAAAAAGTTTATACTACTTTTATTTCTAATTTTTTATTTGTTCTCTATTACGTATTATAAAAATAAAGTTTATGTATGTACAATTAAAATAACAACTTTTTGATGAATGGCTAAGGCTACAAATGAACAAAAAAAATTTCTTTATACTTTGTCTATATTTTTATATTAGTATATTTCTCTGTTTGTTTGTTTGTTGCGGGTAATCTCCAAAACGGCTGGACCTATATTTACGGGAATTTTACTTTTTACTGACATTTTATTGACATGTTCTATTTTATTTGTCTGCGGTTTCGTCCGCATGGCTATTTCCAAAATGGTTGGACCGATTTTCACGGGGTATTTACTGGTAGATAGCAGACCTTATAAAAAGTAATTTAGGTTTTTTATTCGCCTTCGGCCGCAGTGGAATATCCGTAATGCTTGAACTGATTTTCACGGGACTTTCACTGGAAGATAACTCACCTTATAAGAAGTAACTATTTTATTTTGTTTCTCAAGACTTTGTCCGCAATATCCTACTATCTCCTAATTGATTGGACCGACTTTCACGGGGCTTTTACGGGCAGATAACTAGCGGGCTCGGAAGACGTTGTCGCGCCCGGATAATAAAATGAAAACTTTGACAAATTATACCTAAACCTTCCCCATGAATTATCATTCTATCTACTGGTGAAAACAGCATGAAAATGGTAGTTTTTGACTTTATCGCGAACAGATAAGCTGACAGAGGACTTTTTTAACCGACTTCGAAAAAGGAGGAGGTTACTATGTTCGGTTGTATGTATTTTTTTCATGCATGTTAATCGATATTTTAGTTAATTATGAACCGATTTTAATGATTCTCTTTTTATTTGAATTGGTACACTATGTAGTGATTGACTGCTACGTATGTATTAGTCCATGTGAAATTGATGACGTGAGACGTGTGCCTTACTGACTCCAAGAATAAATATACATAATTGAAAGTCATATATTTGTATGTAATATGAATTATATCATCTTTTTGATCAATTTGGCAGTCATATTGTTTTATTTACCACGTTTGCTTCTACATAACTCAGTTATTATAGCAACGTATAAGAGTAACTTAAGTATATCGACAATACGGGCATATTATATCTATCTATAAAATAAAAGATTTAAGATATACTGTTCGATAATGTATAGCTTATAATTTTCATTACTTTCTTATATAGTGTTAGTTAGTACTGCGTTTGGTATATAGTAGGTTGAAGTTCCAGTTATGTTGCTGATGATAAATCCCATCCCACTCGATATACTATTTGTATTCATATATCTAATGTACACGTTACATGTTACAGTTGGCGTGAGTGTCGTAGTTACAAATGTTTTTGAAAAAACTTTTCTGTACACACCCACTCACAATTTTCCATTTCTTTAATACATTTTTTAAAAAGCGCGTGCGGAGCCGCGGGTAACAGCTAGTTAGAAATAAACATGGCGCGTAACGGCAAAGTGTACAGAAATTAAGGTAACGCGTAACCGAAAAACGTTACATACGTTTTTACATGCTCTAAAATTCCTCCCTACGTCGATAAAGAAGTTTCACTTAAAAAAATAATCAAGTATATATAGTCTCTAGTCCATATATACGTAACCGAAAAACGTTACATACGTTTTTACATGCTCTAAAATTCCTCCCTACGTCGATAAAGAAGTTTCACTTAAAAAAATAATCAAGTATATATAGTCTCTAGTCCATATATATAAAATATGCTTGCGAACATATGTCGCATGATAGTGAAATCGTATTTGTGAAAGTTAACATAATTATGACCGGTATAAAATAAAACTCGCTATCCGTGTCTGTCTGCGTGTACCCTAAATTTTTTAAAACTAAACAACAGATGTAGATACCGTCTATAAAATCATTTGGAGAAATTCTTGCAAAAGAACAGGCGGGTCACCCGATGTTAAGTGATCACCACCGTCCATAGATACTAGCAACACTAGGGGACTGGCAAGTGCGTTGCCAGCTTGTATTGGGGGAACGGGAGAAGGAGTTGGGAAGAGAGGGTGGGGGAAAAGGGAAGTGGCCTCCAGCGCTCTCACTGACTGAACGAAACACAATAATGCAAGCACTATTACTTCACATTGGTTTTCTATGAGAGGGTGGTACTACCCCGGTGGTACTAGATGACCCATTCCCAGACCCATTCACGATTTAATAACTATAGAAAAGGAAAGACTTACTTATGTGATGTTGTGTATGATGATATACCGTAATATTGTATGGTTAATACGTGATGTGGTCCGGTGAAGCCCGTCATGCCAGTAGCGTAGACAGTTCGAAAAATAAATGGTAATAATATTTGTGAAAATATCAAATGGCGTAAAGGAGATGTCAGGCGAAATTGGCTTGACATGGAACGTAACGTAAATTGGTGACACTATCGCCTGACGGTGAAGGAATATTTCGAGTGGAAACCTTAATCTGAGAAACGTTCTTGTAGTATTTTTTTGTATTATAGATGGCAAACGAACAGGTGGGTCACCTGATGGTAAATGACCTGCGTCGTCCATAGACACTAGCAACACCAGTTGAGTCGCAAGTGCACTGCGATCCTGTATTTTGGGAGAGAGAGGAAGTATGGGGGGAATCGGGAAGTAGGGGATGGAGTTGCGCCTTCGGCGCTCTCACTGACCGAACGAAACGCAACAATGCAAGCACTATAACTTCAAGTCGATTTTCTGTGAGCGGGTGGAACTACCCAAGGCGAGCCGACCCATTCATGCTGAAACCAGTAATAGATTCAGCGGGGCTCTACCACCTACTGAAAACTACTACTACTACAACTGAACACCTACCTAGTATCATCACCCTATGTGGCAACAATATAGAACTGTGGATTTCTCGGAGTTTGAAATCGCCAATACGTCGTGGGCGGGCGTGGTCCTTATGCGTACACCTTCCTTTAGGAAGACGCCAATGACCCTGCAGTAGGTCACTTATATGCTGTTGATGATATTTTGCTAACGCTGACAAGTTATCACCCTCATGACAAATATCTGTTGCCAAGTCCCTATAGGTGTGGTTCGGCAGCTGCACTTAAGAGCTAGTTCTCTTGTAGGTTTAGTGTTTACCCTCTAAGATCATATCATTTATCATCAGGCGAGTCTGTGATCAAACCCTAAAATCGGTAACTAAATAAGGTCGACACAACATATTTTTCCTCTTCCACTCTCCTCTATCAGATATCTCTATTACTCTCTAACAGATCCGTCATCTTAGTATTTATACCTATTATACACATATGTATTACACAATCCATCAATAAGACCGGTCGTCCTCTACTCCTATATCCGTGCAGCTTCATGCTAAAAACTTTCCTAGTTACATGGCTTTCATCTTTCCATATGGCATGCTCATACTATGCTAATCAATTAGTCCTCAACTTCTCTATCGTTGATTTTACTTTCCGACTTTTCCAGGACATCATCATCATCCTCTTCTTACCCCTATGCCACCTAAGTAGGGTCGGCACAACACGTTTTCTTTTTCCACTCCCTCCTGTCAGATGTCATCTCAGTATTCACACTTTTTACACCCATATCATTTTTCACACAATCCATCCATAAATTTTTCGGTCTTCCTCTACTCGTATATCCACCATTATAACATATCATAATCACCTAAAACCTATAATGTATTTAAATAAAATTAACAGAGTTAAAACCATTTGTGTCTATTTTACAGGTCGGCAGTAACCACTTAGTGATGCAGACGGCTAAAAACATACTATACGGCGATTCGAAAAATCTCCAACCTTGGGGATTAATAATACTTCTTCTTTCTAAATCCGTAAAACTGAACCAATCACCGCACTCGAAGAAAGTGGAAGAACAAACAAGAGTACTCGCCGAACTTATCGAAATGATTAGGACAGGTCATCTAATCCACAAAGGAATAGTTAATGTACCATTTACAAAGAGATCCAAAGATACAGAATCGGCTATATTTGGGAATAAAATCGCAATATTATTAGGTGATTATTTATTAGTGACTGCAAATGGAATGCTGGCTGAACTGAGGAACTCCGATGTGTCGTATATAGTATCAACCGCTTTAAAAGATTTATCAGAGGGTGAGTTCTTTGGCGAGAGAGACGAACAGAACATGCCTCTACCGGGGAAACCTAAAATGATTAACGGTGATTACGAAATTACTTTTGACACGACTTCCATAGCAGTTGACGATGTATTAGGGACCCCGAGGAAGGAATGGACTGCGAGATCTGTCTACAATGGTGTCAGTTTACTTGGTAGAGGTTGTCAATCAGCGATGGTTCTTGATAAACAGAATCGTGATGTCCAGAACTACGCTTATCATTTCGGCTGTCATGTTGGACTAGCTTGGCAAGCTGCGGCCGAGGTACAGAAGTTAACGTCAGACTCCAAAGATCAGTTCTGTCTTGCCAGCGCCCCTGTACTGTTTGCCCTCGAAGGCAATCCTGATCTATACAAGATTATAGCACAGGCTAAAAACGACGTCAATGGTGTAGATTATGAAGATTTGAAATTTAATATATTAAAGACGGATGCTATTGATAAAACTAAATTATTATACGAGGATCACGCCAAGAAAGCGACTGCATATATAGATAGTATTGGTCATAATGAATCTGTTGATATGATTAAGAAATTAATAAATACTTTCTAGAAAGAAAATACATGGACTTATAGTCGAAATGCCTTTGCCTTGCCGCGTAAGGATTTAAAAAACACAGTTGGTATAAATCCTTTACGTTCCGTTGTAACTCCAAAGAGTATTTAATCTACTCGATAAAGATTATAAAAAGGTAGGATGAGTTTTTGGCGGGATCTGTCATTTATATTTCATTCATAATCTTGTGTTATTTGTATCTATATTTTGAAATATTGGTGTCATTTTACGTAATATAGTTCGCGTATTATACACAAGTGGATGGGAATTAATACCATGGGGCATGAATTCTTAGATGCCACAAAACTTTGTAGAAAGTTCTAACAAGGGGGCCACCATCTTGTTAGAAAAATTATATAATCACACGACCCTTGTAAAATAATATTATGTACTCGATAATGGCGGTAATAACCAAGATAGGTTGCAAAAAAATGTTGAATAAAAGGTACCCTGTATATTTGTTGAAGTGAATACTTCTTCAGCGGCATGGAGCGATTTTGAATAGGGGAAAAACTTATGAGTTCGCGTCACCGTTGACCACGAAATGCTCGTGTCGTATTGCACGTGTATTAAAATAGCGACATGTAGCGGCCCGTGTACATGTAATACTGATATTTTGTATTGCGCTTATTTTTCATTCATTATCAAACTGTATAATAATGTATATAATTATTTCTCGGAGCGCAAATATATGTGAAAATCAGACTAATATGTATAATTTCCATTTATATATTATGACATGAGTTTTTGGCGGGATATTGGAATGCCATGTAGTGGTATTTATATTTTATCCATGATCTTGTGTTATTTGCCACTATATTGTGTAATGTTGGTGGTGCCTTACGTAATATAATTTGGTTATTGTGCACAAGTGATGCGGATCGGAAATAATACCACGGACATAGAGTAACAAACCCGCTTGTAAGTGTAAGCGGTTTTATAATTCTATGACCACGGAGCATGGATTCTAACTTGCCACAAAAACTCCCGGGAAAGTTCTAACAAGATGGCCACCATCTTGTTAGTTAATTGAAATTATATTAGGAAACTTGTAATGTCGATACTCACTTGACAATGGCAGTAATAGTCTACTAGAAGACTGGTTGCCAAAAATAAAATATAAGAAGAAATTTTGACATTTCAATGTTTCAGGCTATATATTTAATTGTTTTGAGTTTACATTTCTGTTGGCATTTCTTATGATTGCCTCAACTTTATTGATATACATATCCAATATATTTATTTAAATTTTATATATCGTAATTATTATTGCAAAATTGTATATGTTTTTAATCAATTGAAGAGTAAGTTTAATTATAAACTATATTATAATAAGTAATATAAGAATAAATAATCTATTTTTATTACGTGTCTTATTTTAATTATAACATTTTACAGGTTATTTATTATTAAAAAAAAACGAGCGAGCTTTACAGTAGTCGCATAAATTTGTTGTTATTAATGATATGGAAAATTTGTTAATAACTTTTGTATAGAACATCAAAAGAACTACAAAATTGTCATTTAAAAAAAAAACGCAAAATTATTAAAAAATCGAATTTGAAAGATGCGTAGAAATTGAAACCTTATAGATAGAATTGATTGAATGAATTTTTTGTTGATAATGTATCGCTTAATGAGATCTATCCATTCATTTTTAAAAGTTAAAATTTCTTCACAGATTCCAAGTGACTAATATACGTATTAAAAAAAAATCGCTACATTATTTATATGGAAAAATTTAAAGTTACTTGGAGAACCTTTTAAAATTGAAATTAAGAGACATGCTTTGGACATCATTTTTGTTTGGATATATACTATGGTATTTTGGGGCGAGAGCTAGAAAAACACACCTACACACACACACCCCTGGTACACCCTAATATATATTTATATATATATTTAAATCATAGGAGGCAAACCAATAGGTGGGTCACCTGATGTTAAATGATCACCACCATCCATAGACACTAACAACACCAGGGGAGTCGTAAGTGCGTTGCCAGCCTGTATTTGGGGTGAGTGGGAAGGGTTCTCCGGCGCTCTCAATGACCGAACGAAACGCAACAATGCAAGCAATACTTTACGTCGGTGTATTTGTGGGTCGGGTTGTAGTACCCTGGGCGAGCCGAACTATTCATGTTGAAACCAGTAATAGCTTCAACGTGACTCTACCACCTACAGAATATATGTCAAGTCAATTTATTTGTCATACTATTGGTAAAAAAATCGCTCAACGAGCCTAAAAGACAGTACAAAAACTTTTTCAACAAACGTTATGTGAATTCGCAGGACACATATAGTGACATAATATATAAATAATATATTTAATACAAATTATATAGTATATATAAATAAATGAATAAATCAAATAGTAATTCGCTGTTCTAATGTTGACGAATATAATTAACACATAGCGTGGCACCGGTCACTTAGCGCTTCTGTTTAGGCCAAGGGAAAACCATCTGACCGTAAAATTTACTACATCCCATAAAAAACACATTAAAATTTTTAACTATGACATAATGACACACTCCGATGTGCCTCGTCGCACAGAGGTATTAAAGGTCTGGTCAAATAGCGGACGGGACGGGACGGCATTGCGGCGTAGATGTCCCACTGCGGGTGTAATGATCGCGCTAGCATCGCGTTGGCCGACCCGTCGCACTCGGCATGATTTCTCGAGAATTTCGAAAAGAGAAGTCCTCTTATGGAGTTGTGAACTCATAGGTCCGCATATGTATGTATTTAGGGTGCCCGCTATTTACCAAGATCAAAATTAGAAAAAAAAAATTAAGACGTTACAGGACGCCTGGCAAATGTGAAACATCGAAATTGTTTTGTATAAGTTATATGCCTAAAATAATAGATTACGACAGGAATCAGCTATGGCATAATGAAAAGACAAAGCATTACATATTTATTCCATCAAATAATGACTCTTTATTTTTTTATTTATTTATTTACATAAATATTCATTTTTATTAAATACAAAAACTCAACTAGACGCAAGGTTGGTGTATTTGGCGGTAATTATCAAAGGGCGCTATGTTGTCGGCGCGTGCCGCGTAACACTAGTATAATGAATAGCCGACAAAACAATTTGAATCTTATGATTATATAAATAGGGTTGCAAATGTTTTTGAGTATTAATAGTGCTGAGTTCATGATTTGTGTTGCCACGACGCGACAAGCCAAAAGCAGGTTTACCCGCGCCTATAGATGTGTCACATTAAAAAACGGTAAAAATATAATTCTGACATCAAAATATACAAATTAGATATTTGATGCCTATATCAAAATTTCTCCATCCCAAGGGATTATAGTAGATAGAGAGTTAATAATATTTGGTAAGTTATGGAATAAACCAAGTAAGATAAAAATTAATATCCAAGAAGTGAAAATCCCCAAGTTAAATGATTGGGAAAAGTGTCGTCATTTAGACACGGTTAACGGTATCAGGTTTATTTTTGGTGTTAAACATCTACCAGACGCGGGTAAAACTGATATGGCGACGCAAAACAGGAACTTTGCACTATTAACGAAACACTCAAAAACATTTGCAACCCTATATGTATGAAAATAAAATTCAAATTGTTTTGTCGGCCACTCGTTATACTAGTGTTACGCGGCACGCGCCGACGACCTAGCGCCCTTTGTGAAATGCCGCCAAACACACCGCGACTGCGTTTAGTTGAATTTTTGTATTTAACAAATATGATTTTTTTTAATTATAGGAGGCAAACGATCAGGCTAATCATCTGATGTTAAGTGATCACTGCCGTCCATAGACGTTAGCAACACCAGGGGAGTCGCAAGTGCGTTGCCAGCCTGTGTATCGGGGAGGGGAGGGTGGATGAGGAGGGTGAGGGAGGAGGAGAGGGGGAGTAGGCTTCTGGCGCTCTCACTAACTGAACTAAGCACAACAATGCAAGCACTATTACTTCACGTCGGTTTTCTGTGAGAGGGTGGAGAGTGGATGAATGTGTGGATTTATGTAATAAAATAAATAATCAGTTATTATTTTATGGTATAAATTTGTAATGTTTTATCTTTTCATTATGCCATAGCTGATCCCTGTTATAATCTGTTCTTTTAGGCATATAACTTACACGAAACAATTTTTCGATGTTTCACATCTGCCAGGCGTCCCGTGACGGATCATTTTTTTGTTTGTTCTTAAATGCATTTAAGCTATAAACTAACAATTTGAACGATACCCAAGTCAATAAAGCCAATTTGCTAAATAATGGACAAATTTACAACAATACAAGTCCGCATAAATTACATTCTGTCATATTTAATCTACTTATGTAGCTAAAATATGATTATGTATCGTTTTGTTTTAATTGAGAAATCCTGTTTTGGATATATCTGTTATAACTGGTCGAGTCATAACTTATGTCACAAGCTTATTATTTTTTAATATTAATACGTGAAGCCTAAACTTTGTACCCCTTTTTAAAGGAATTGCGTGGAAGGATGAACGTGAAACTTTGCATAATTAAACTTTATACGGAGGAGAAGTGCAGAAAGCTGTTTATTTGATATAAAATGCATTAGAAGTACATTAAATTAATTAAAATATGCATTACTCACACTACTGCTTCAATTTTACACAACATATACACACATGTAAATAAAAAAGACATTTTGACATCTGTCATTAAAGGACTTCAAAAAAGGTTGTGACGGAGGTTGCTATGCTCGACTGTATGTATTATTTTACTCTTACGTTCCAATTACCCTTTTTCATTCTACATTCAACAATGAAATTATAACATACAGCTATTATTATAATATTTATACCTTTAAAAAATCAATGAACCATGGTCGAATGTCGACCACTGGGCGCCCACTAGTTATTTTTAATTTTCATAATACTGGCCACATATACTTCAACTAATTATAAAAAACAGAACGCTCTCGCTTTCGGAAACTAAAAAAATAATAATTATTATTCACTAGCGGTGCCCGCGAGTTCTTCCGCATGGAACCTAATGTAAAAAAAAAACAGTGATAAAATCATCTGAATGCATTAAGTCCATTTACTTACCCACTTTTCTCTCGTACTTAAGTCGCGTCGTCATTAAAATTACAATAACTTTTGATAGAATGAACCGATTTTAATGAAACCAAGACTAAAATGTTACTCAAGGGTATGCTTTATAATTTTCTTGGTGAGGTTTCCGATGTATGTGCAATCCAACAGACAGAAAGACAAACAAACATTTCTAAAAAATATCGAAATGTAATTTATTACTTACTCCACATATACAATAACGTTTATCACGAAAATCGAAAAACTACAGAGACATTACATTTACATTGTTATTATTATTATATTTATATATAGATAAAATTCAATAAATATTAAATTTAAAATAGTGACATCTATTAAGACTACAGTGTACTAAATTTGCAAGAAAATAAATCTTTTCACGTTGTCTATATTGATCGCAAATGACATCAGAGATGGCGCTATAACATAATATTAATCTAAGCATGAACAGTCTCTAGTTTCTATTATTTTGACCAGTAGTGTCAATTTATTTTTAACTTAAATGTCATAATATGTATTTAAGCATTAGCATTGAAAGTTATCGAATTTAGTATATACTCAGTCAAGAATTGTAGATGGGTATTGAATATTAACATTTACTAAAGATATGTAGAGGAGCCTTTTGGAGTGTAAGAGATGTCGAATAACATCATAATACTTGAGACACCCAAGCCAACCTCACCTGCACGTGGTGAACCTTCTGAATAAAGAACGAGGTAATGGCGAAAAAGCCGGTCATAGTGATTCGCTTCTGCGGGACGCGTTTTGGGATCAGCCTGTGCATATCCAGCTTTTCGCAAGTCGGCATGACAGCGGCGTCCGGCGATGGATGGTGTGTCACTCGGTGGTCAAGTGGCCAGTGGTCCATCCATTGTTTTTGGATTGTACTGTGCTTACTATCAGAACAGTGCGGTCATTTTGCCGTATTACAATAAAAAAAGCCTAGCATTTATATACAAAAACCCAAGACTCACTATAACGTCTCATAGATGGCACACAAAAATGAGTGCATAATTTTCGATTATGCAGTCATTTCAAAAGTCACGCGTCCTTGTAAAAACAAATTTAAATCATTCAGGTAAGGTTGAATTTGCGAAATCATAAGTTTATCGCATAACTATAACCACGTATGTATATTGGTGGGTTTTTGCGGCCGGTTTCGAGCGCTACTTTTATTCGAGACTGTGCGTCTTGGCTTTTCAGGTCAATTGCTCCTAGAGTAATTTGGACAGCGTAACAATCAGACTCGGAGTGCGTAAGATAGAGTGTTTTTTCTAAGCACATATATAGTATTTGTAAACGCAATAGAGCGTTCAATCGTTTGAACGATATATTCTATCTACACTAATATTATAAATCTGGTTGTTTTGTTTGGTTGAACGCGTTAATTTCAGGAACTACTAGTACGATTTGAAAAGTTCTTTCAGTGTTAGATTGCTCATGTATCGAGGAACGTTATAGACTATATATCTTCACGCGAAGACCAATAGGAGCTGAGCACCAATCAAGAATGTTTCAAAATATAGTTTTTTCCTTTTTAGAGCTTCTGCTACGTGTTAGCGTTAGCCCAAAGTATCTATTTCACACGGACGAAGTCGCCGACAGAAACTAGTTTACATTAAATTCAAACGTTTTAGCCAGTTTGCCAAAGAGGATGACATACTCGGTAGCTACAGATATAAGCACAGTACGTGTCAAATATGACAAAAAAATATGTTTTCTATTATATCATAGGAGGCAAACGAACAGGTGGATCACCTGATGTTAAGAAATCACCACCGTCCACAAACACTTGCAACACCAGTGTCTGTGGATAGTGGGGGAGGGGGAGGGATGTGGGCTTCCGGCGCTCTCACTGACCGTACGAAACGCAACGATGCAAGCACTTAGTTCACGTGGGTATTTCTGTGTGTCGGGTGGTAGTACCCAGGGCGAGCCGACCAATTCATGCTGAAACCAGTAATAGCTTCAGCCTGGCTCTACCACCTACAAAATTACAATTAAATACAAAATTCGTTCAAAGAAACACTTAATAGTCTCTACTTTTTATATAACGAAAATAACAAACAGTTAATGTTGTTACCTAGAATTACATCGTTATATACACATAAACACATAATATTGTGTATTTCTGTACCAGATCTGGGCCTCCTCGGCAGCGGCTCAAGCCTAGGTCCGTTCCCTCGGCGTGGAGCCCTTGAGTACGCTGCACGCGCGATACAGTGACACAAAATCTTACATCACTGCGACAACATTAAACATATCACCTCGGTAATAGCTTCAGCGTGGCTCTACCACCTACAAAATTACAATTAAATACAAAATTCGTTCAAATAAACACTTAATAGTCTTACTACTTACTATACTTTTTATATAACGAAAATAACAAACAGTTAATGTTGTTACCTAGAATTACATCGTTATATACACATAAACACATAATATCGTGCAGCAGTTCGGCAGCGGCTCAAGCCTAGGTCCGTTCCCTCGGCGTGGAGCCCTTGAGTACGCTGCACGCGCGATACAGTGACACAAAATCTTACATCACTGCGACAACATTAAACATATCACCTCCACACACGTGTGCATACACGCTTACACATGCAAGTGGAAGGTTTTTTCCTTATCAAACTGATATAGTTTAAAAAGTTATCCGATACGAAATATATATGAGTTGTTGAGGTATGTGCTTGGTACACGTATATGTTTCAACAACTCATATATGTATGAATAGTTAGCGTAGCGAATTGTATGTCAGGCAACAGCCCAAGCCGAGGTGTGCCGTGCACCCTTGAGCTAGTTGTCAAATAAAATCGGCTGAGTGCCTTAAGCGCTTGCTTTAGTAGTCCGGTGAATCTGTTAAGACCTAGCTAGGTCGATAGTCAGTTCGAGAAAAAAGAAGGAAAAAGAAGTGTGTTTCTGTATCGCGAAGCTCAATATTCAAATTGGTTGAAATTTGCCAACCTTTCTGTACACTACAGTCGAGATGAAGCGTGAATATACAGCGGCGTACGTGTCGCACAACGTGCCCTCTTTAGGAATTATGCAATTCTACAGCTAAGATAAACAAATTAAGCTATAAATTTTATTCATTATTATTTGAATATTTTGGTATATAATAATTTAAGTATTTAACGTGCATTCGTATGAAATGAGCAGGGGTCGTCAACAGTTTGACTATTTTTAACTGTAGGTACTAATATTATAAAGTTGGAGGGTTTGTTTGTTTGTTTGGTTGAACGCACTAACCTCAGGCATGAAGAATGTTTCAAAATCGGGCTATTTTTTCCTTTTGAGAGCTTCCGCTGCGTGTTAGTTCGTTAAGTGATATTTATTGATGATATCATCAACAACAATTGTGAATTGTTATCAATATGTAATTATATAATTACTGAGCCACGGCAACGCGTGGCCTGGTCAGCTAGTCTATATCTAACGGGTATGTACTCATTCGATTTCTGTAAAAAAAAAAAACTGTCTGTCTGTTTGTTTGGACACGCATCACTGCTAAAGTACTACGTCCAAGATAAAAGATCATAAAGGAGATCATAAAGCGTACCTTCAAGTAACATTTAGTCTTTATTTTATTAGAATCCGTTCACTCTGTCAAGAGTTATTGTGATTTTAATCACGGCGCGAGTTAAATACGAGCGTAAAATTATGAATTCTTATCAATATGTAATGATATAATAATCATCGTTTTATATATAGGTATAGCTATATACCAAATAAAGTTATTAACACTGACTGACAAAGCACAGTTTAAAGAAGTGGGTTTAGAACATTGTCATATAAAACCCAAGACGAACAGTCTCCAATAAACGTAGCGCGCAAAATCGGCTGCAAAACCCTCAATATACATACGTCGTTGTTGTTATGTGATAAACTTATGATTTTGCATATTCAGCCGTACCTGAATGATTTAAAGTTGCTTTTACAAGGACGCAAGCGACGCGAGACTATTCGAAATGACTGCATAATCCAAAATTATGCACTCATTTTTGTGTGCTGGCTGTGATAGTGAGTCTTGGGTTTTTGTATATCAATGTAGGCATTTTAACATAAAACCACATGTTATATTATGATCACCCTTACGCCATCTACCTTATTAATTAAAGACTATCATACAGTCATTCTCTTTCTGCCATGTAACGTCCAGTTTCACGTGTAGATGTCTAAAGCTACACCCGTACCTTCGTGTATCGGCATGAAGTTTTTTCTATGCTCACATTAAATGCAGATGTGGGTAGACATTATTCTTATGCGTTACGAACTATCAGGCTGCGTGACGATAGACGCAGTACGATAACTGGGCTGGCGGTTTTTACACACATCAAAGGAGTTTAGCGGCCTTTTTTTTTCGAACTGACTACGCTATTGACCCAGCAAGGTCTTAACAGCTTCACCGGACTACAAGACACAGGTGTGGCAACGTATAATCTGCGCCTTTATCGGAATAACTTTTGACGTTAATTTTAGCGCGATAAGTGGTCGAAGCTTCGTTTCGCAGGTATGGCAGTAGCATTTTAACGACACGCTATGGTGGTCGTTTTGAGACATTACAATAGTGAAACCAAGTGTTGATTTATTTTTGGTGTACATCTTTTAGGACTTTTAATACATTTCTTTGCTTTCCGTAGCAAATTCAACTATGTAATCTAGAAAAAATAAAGAGAACGCACTGACAGACTCCAAAAGCGACTTAGTGTACGTTCAGAGTGGACGCTACAATCGAGCGTCGAGTGTGGCGTCGCGTCTGGCGTTCATTTCAAACCTTCGATCAACAATAGCTAGATAAAAGGTCACGTACAAAATCGATGCTAAAAATTGTCCGCGTAAATATATACTTATGTATAGCTATTTGTTTGCTAAGAAAGGGAGAAAAAAGTTTTAAAACAGTTTTAAGTTCAACCTAATTACAACCATAACACCTAGTAATAAAGTCACAAATGTTCAAAATATTATCTAATACTTACGATAAAACGAGGAAAGCAATAAATTACTCCCCTCACAAATGAAACGACAACATAAACAACATTTAGTGTGAATTCAACCTTAACACGTAATGAATAAAGTACGTTTTCCCGTTATTGTGCATGTTTGTGAGGGGCGAGGCCTAACATTTGTATCACAGGCTTAAAATCGGTAATTTTGTTCAAAATTTGATATTATTTGTTAGTTTAAAGCTTAAAATATAACTTATTCAACATGTATTTAGCGAAAGTAAGATACTCCGGCCGTTAAATTGCTTTTTCGGGTATTATTTTTGCATCTTTTGAATACACTGCGGCATGTGAAACGGGCTTACATTGGCTGTGTTTCAAACAAATTAAACAAAATAAGGGCACACATTTCAAGTGAGCTCTTATTTACCGAGACGTATTTTTCGCGCCGACCTTTTATCTAGTTATTGTTGATCGAAGTTTCAAACATATGCATTAATACGTGAGTATCCTGAGAGGCGCGCGAGCGTCGTTCTTGGACGCTGAACGCGCCGCACGCTATGTCACGCTCGACGCTCCATTACCACTCTGGACGTGCACTTAGTTTTACACTTTTAATTGGTAATTGTAATCAATATTATGTTAGAAAACCAATGGAATTAGAGACAAATAATGGCTATTGGTAATAGATTGTTTTTATTATTACTTAATTATACAGATAATCATTTTTTTTTTGTTTTGAAATCATGCATATCGTGATGTGGTCAGTAAAAAAATAAATGAAGTATTTATTTGGATTGTTAAAAAAAATGTATTAAATTCGCGAAATCATCGTGACTTCAAATAGAATATAATTAGTAGAGGTAATGTAAGTGAGAATGATACAATCTTATTAAACAAAACGGTTAAACAGTGTCTAGCGTTACTGTTTGTCTGTTGGAGGTAGAGCCGCGCTGAAGCTATTACTGGTTTCAGCATGAAT
>MU160208.1:11851-28828 GCA_015888305.1 Antheraea pernyi
ATGTGTAATGTTGTCGCAGTGATGTAAGATTTTGTGTATAATAATATAACTTGGCTTTATCGATTTTAAAAAGTGAATCGATCTCTGACACTATAACATCGTGATTCGATTTTATTCTCTGTAAATAAATAGCAATAAGGCCGCCCATTGTACCGTTAATAAAACGTGAAATGTTTTTAAAATGTATATATATATGTAATTGGGGTACAATAAAGTTTAAATAAATAAATAAAACTAAAATCCGATACAATAAATTATAATTTAAAAAAAAAACTAAAAAAAGCTCATCAAAAAAGGAAAAATTAAGAGATCGATTTTTAGATTATTAAAAGATTCCACACACCACGATTCGCATCGTTTTTTAACCGACTTCAAAAAAAGGAGGAGGTTATCAATTCGTCTGTATTTTTTTTTCCAGTACATCTCTAGGTAGCACACATATTCATATGTTTTATTTAATTTGATAAACTATTTATTTTCAGCTTTTTAGTGCCTTATGGGTTTTTGATTGATATTGAAGACGGTTAATACTTTTTTTTGAAAATTTACTTTATTTTTTTATTGTAAAGGCAGGACATTGTAGTATCTATATAATTAAATAATACAAGCTTGTCATAGTGCATGTTTGATTATTCCCAATAGACTATATTTTCTTTGTAATCAAAGACTTTTACTGACATTTCAATATTATAATGAGGCAAAACTACAAAAGGGTACAGAGATGTTCACGGGTGTAGACGCAGACACAAAGAGAATTACCACAGAGTAAATCATACTTATTTAGTTTATCATAGACTATTTAAATAACTTAGCTAATAACAAAACTGTTACATTATATATATATAAATCTCCAACAGTGCGTGCATACCCATTAATGGATTTCGATCACATTTTTTTTTCTTCTTAGACACTTGGGTCTTATCTAAAATTATAACGATATCTTCATTTATAATACAATTATTAAGGTTTTAAGAAACTATAATTTGTGTAAGAGCTTCGCGTTTAGCGATGTGTAAACTGGAGCAAGCGGTATGGTATGTTGCTCAAGAGAGGAGAGTAAACAACTGATAATGTTTATAAAGAAATTATGTAAACAAATTGTTTTGCCTTAATTTTTTTCCTGTGTACATAATAGATATTCTTAACACGTACTAACTGTGGTACACGTTAAAGATAATCTTTAGGCCACGTGTACCACTGTTGGTATAGGATTTGATAACGAAATAATTAACTATGTCATGCTATGTATGATATTGTAACGTAGTATTGTATGATAATACGTGATGTAATCCGGTGAAGCTGTGAAGGCCCGTCAGGCCAGTAGCGTAGACGATGGCCTGAAGATCATGTCAGGCAAAAATGACTTGTAACGAAAAGTGTTAAGATTGTAAATAACGCAAACGATGTCGAGGGTATATGCTAGTGATGAAATAAGTAAGCAATCACTTCAAACACGAAAGTCTTGTCACCACAATTGTAGCTGGAATTGGATACACAAAGACTGACAATAAGTTGCGCGAAAGAAGGTCCCTAGGGCATATTTTGCACCTGGTGTATTACTGTTAACATGATATAACAATACTAACACTTGAAAAAACTTCTCAAAGCTTAAAAAAATAACGTAATATGCATTCAGCAGTACATTACGCAATATTCTCATTTGGCGAGATGTCGTTACAATTTAGAGCTATGAGAGAGGGAGATATAATAAAAAAAACTTGCACAAAAGAAAATTGTATTTCGTCGGAATTCGTTCTGACAAAAAACGTTCTTCATAATGCGGCGATTACTAAGCTGAGTCGAGAAATGGGACTGGAGATTTCTTTTTAGGCCTGTCTCATGGAATACTATGATATTTTTGCAGTAAAAAGTACGGTAATCTAATAAGACGCCAGTTTTGTGAGAACCGTTATGTAAGTATTAAGAACGGAATTAGGTAATATTCATTTTTATAAGTCAAATCATCAAATCAAAAATACTTTATTCAGTTTAGGCCCTAATAAGGCACTTATGAACGTCAAAGACTACTACCGGTTCGGAAAACAACCCAGTCATCGAGAAGAACCGGCAAGAAACTCGATCGGGTACATTTTTTTTTAACATATATTTCTAATACATTATACAACAATGCTTTTAGTGGATGCACAGAGAGGAGTCAATTCCAGACATCACTATCATTCACATACTGATCCACTCTATAATATCCTTTTGAAACTAAAACCCGTTTGACATGGCGCTTAAATTTACAGTCCGGCAAATCGGTAACATGCTTTGGGACTTTATTGTAGAACCTAACACTATTACCTAAAAAACTATTACTGGTTTTGCTAAGTCTGAAACATGGGACCACCAGTTTATTACAGTTTCTAGTATTTAGATTATGCCGGTCTTTAACTAAATTCAGTTTCTCAAAGTTTTTCCGGACATACATTAAATTATCAAGAATGTATTGGGAGGGCAGAGTTAAGATACCGAATTCCTGGAATTTCGTTTTTAATGATTCGCGAGGTCCCATATTATATATTGCCCGAACTGCCCGTTTTTGTAATAAAAATATCGTGTCTACCTCAGCAGCCGTACCCCATAGCAGAATGCCATAAGACATTAAGCTATGGAAGTAAGCGAAGTAAACTAACCTAGCAGTGGCAATATCTGTAAGCTGGCGAATCTTACGTATTGCGAATGCAGCGGAACTTAATCTGCTCGCCAGTTTTTTAATGTGAGGGCCCCATTGTAATTTAGAATCTAATGTAATTCCCAAGAATACAGTATTGTCAACTAACCCTACTAAATTCCCTTCGATCTTGATTCTACTATCAACCTGTCTAACATTGGGTAATGTAAATCTTATACATTTCGTTTTATCTGCATTTAGCAATAGGTTATTTAACGCAAACCAATGACAAATTTCACTTAAAGTATTATTCAGATGCCCGACCTCTGAATCTATCCTTTTCACTTTAAATATTAGGGAAGTATCGTCTGCAAAAAGCACCATGTCAGCAGAGTTATTAACCACTAGCGGTAGATCGTTTATGTATATTAAGAACAAAAACGGCCCTAAAATAGAGCCCTGCGGGACACCAATTCTAGCAAGCGATCCCGCAGAGGTTACTCCATGTATGTTAACTTTCTGACAGCGATCTTTTAAATAAGAGACTAGAAGGTCGAGAGAAGATCCACAAATACCGTAGTGTTTTAATTTAAGTATAAGCGTACTATGATCAACGCAATCGAAGGCCTTAGACAAATCGCAGAACACACCAATTGCATCTTGCGAATCCTCCCAGGCTCCTAATATATGATTTATGAGCGTTGCACCAGCGTCAGTAGTAGATTTCGATTTGTGAAACCAAACTGTCGATCATCCAGAAACTTTTGCACAGTAAAATATTTTACCAATTGTTTAAGCATAATCTTTTCAAAAATTTTACTTATCGACGGAAGTACAGAAATAGGTCTATAATTTCCAAGACTACTTCTGCAGCCTGATTTAAACAAAGGAACTACTTTGCTTACTTTCATTAGATTAGGGAAAGTTCCTTTTGATATACACTGATTAAATATATTAGCCAAATGTGGTGAAATAGTGACAATTAAGGACTGTATTACTATTACCGACATTTCCCATATGTCTTCGGTGTGTTTTAAATTTAATTGTTTGAATGTCCTTATTATTTCACCTGCACTAATAAATGAGAATTTAAATTCTGAATTTATAGGTGCACTCATATTCTTTAAAAGAGCTGCAGCACCCTGGGCTGATGATGTTATACGTTTTTTTTTTTTTAACTTTATTTTTGGCAACCTATCTTTTAGATTATTACTGCCATTGTCAAGTAGTTAATAGTATTTCAAGTTTTTCTTTCATTCAATTTTGGCAACCAGTCTTCTAGTAGACCATCACTGCCATTGTCAAGTGAGTATCGATATTACAAGTTTCTTGATATAATTTCAATGAACTAACAAGATGGTGGCCAACTTGTTAGAACTTTCCATGGAATTTTTGTGGCATCTCAGAATTCATGGTCCGTGGTATTATTTTCTATTCACTTCACTTATGCACAACAAACAAACTATATTACATATAACACCACCAATTTTACACAATATAGAGTCAAGTAACACAAGATTATGAATAAAAAATAAAACCCACTACATGACAGACCAAGATCCCGCCAAAAACTCCAAGTAACTCCTTTATTACATGCGTCACGTCGCGTCGCACTAACTCGGTTAACTCATAAATAAGTAGTTGCGTTTTACATAACCTCATTTTTTGCATAATATTAATGAAAGGAACGTTATTATGGCATTCTTGTGATAACTTGATAAGTTACTTTACGTGCTCGCGTTACTTAGGGGCGTATTTATGAAGTCTTGTATATTTTTATGGGCAAAATATCTTTATCTATGAATCTTCATACATATAACTTTATGTCAACTATACATTTATAAATTGCACGCGCAACGTTCAAATTGTATATGCAGTATGTAATTTAATGTAGTCAATATATAAAATTACTCAGCCCTGATTTGTTATTCTATTTAAAATACTATGCCGGACATAATTTACAAAAATGTAATAATAAACGCCAGTATTGAATGCAATGTAATAGAAGATATTGTTCAAATACAGTAATTTTTAAAGTCGTCTATTTTTACTAGCTGTGGCCGCGACTCCGTCCGCGTGAAATGTAATGAAAAAAACAATGATTAATAAAGTCATCTGAGTGTATTAAGTCAATTTATTTATCTAAATTTCTCTCGCTTAATTCTTAATAATTTAATTCGCGTCGTCATTAAAATTACAATAACTTTTGATAGAGTGAATAGATTTTAATGAAACCAAGACTAAATGTTACTCGAGAATATGCTTTATGATTTTCTTGGTTTGAGATTTTATCGTGAACGCAGTACTTTAGCAATGATGCAAGTTCAAACAAACAGACAGACTGATATTTCTAAAACTGATTGAAATGTATTTTATTACTTCTTCCAATCCGACAATTTATTTTACAAACATCAATAAAGTACAGACACGTTACATTACACGTTTACATTATTATTATATGTATAGACGATAGCTTTTGCTCGCGGCTCCACTCGCGTTAATGTAAATTTAATTTATCCCTACTTTTTTGTAATGGACGGTCCTTTTATGAAAAACCTTATATCCTTTTCTGTGTCATTAACAACGTGTATGCAAAATTTCACGATCGGCTGAGTAATTTAAGCGTTAAAGCGTAACAAACAAACTCACATTCCCATATATAATATTAGTAACGTGAAAAGTGAATATTATTATTCATTCGGTGTTTATTTTAGAAATAAAAATATGAGATTTATTTTCTAACATTAAATAAATACAATGCCCAGCATAGCAGCATGCACAAAGTCAGACATCAAACAGCCGGTTTGCCCGCTTATCGGATGTACGGGGATCGGCGTACAAATATAAAAAATTAAACTCGAACCCTCGAAACGTTTGTTCCCTTCGTTTTTATACGGCCATCCCAATCCCGAAACCCTCGGGCCCCGAGCGGGCTTTTTAGAGCCCTGCATTCAACTGAACACCCTATTATAATATTTCGTTTCAAATACGTAACCCATCGTAAAGGCCAAACCGTCAAGCGATACTGTTATCGCTTGTACGCCGCCGCGCTGCAGAATAAATAACTACGAACTGTAATTATCTACTTTGAATGTCGAACAAAACGTTATTGTTTCGCGAGTCGTAAATGATGAATTGTCTTCTCATTGCTTTTAGTTTGTTTTCTTTTACAAGAAATATTTTTGATGCTAATCGCAAATATATATACAAAAATAGAGCAAAATTGATTCTCATCAACATTTACACGATTTTAAACACATGATTTGTAATATAGGTCGCTAAGTTGATCTACTCGACGGACATGAAAAAATTATGATACAGAGGTTTCGCCCGTTTTTATAGGTGAATGTTCGACTTGCAGAGAATTAAATTCTATGTTACTGAATTGTGGTTTGAGATGTGAAATAAATAAAAATTATAATTACATAAGTAATATTTAGAATAACAAGTACTAGTACTTGTAAAAAGTATGCACCTATTGAATTCATTTTTATTTGATAACGGTATTTAAGTTAGAGTAGAGATATTGCTTTGAAATCATTGAGTTGTAGAGGTAGTAGATTCATATATTCAAAAATTTATTTCAAGTTACTGAGGAAATATAAATATATCTCTCAGGAATAGTGATTAATTCGCTATATCGAGGTTTTTATTTCAAGTAATGGAAACAAAAAACGGAACAAATGTTTTTTTTTTCAAATTGTAGTTGTAGAGGTTTTCGACTTATCGTGGTTCGGCTTAACGAGGATCACCTTTATTTACTATATATTTCATTTCTTGTCTACTTTATAATAAAAAAGTGTGTGTGTACTTATGTACACACGTTAGAAGTTATACTTCTTTGGCGTAACAAGATAAAAATCTTTTCAAAAATTTTATCATTCGCCTTATTCTACGTTTGTAGAAAAAAACGACACTAACAATAGAAAAAGGTATTTAATACATTGAAAGTTTTAATACAAAGAAACAAAACGTTGATTATAGCTAACTTCAGGGTGTCGGTTTATCGTGGCGGTGTGCGCGCGCATCGTAAAAATTTACTCTCATCATTTTTCCCTAACGCGCCAAAAGAAGTATAACTTCAAAGACAAAAACTTTTATTCCCATGATTGAATAGATTTGATTACTTAGTAATATTGCTAAATTTGAATACTAGGTAGGTGTACCAAGGAATAAAATGAAACAAAATCTTTTTAGGCTATACTTTACGGAAGTTACTAAATATTTCATTTCAGTTTTCACTTATGGGAAGAGCTATTTATTCTCAATGATTATTTATAACTTTGATATAAATAAAAATATATATTTTAATCAAAGCTGTTCGAGGAACAATTTCGTTAACGGCTTCTGCTTTTCATGGCAATTAAACAAGGATTTCAGAGGGGCTGAAACAATTATATAATAAACGAAATGGGAATGTACTTCACGAGTATTTTTGTATCCCCTGACCTCTATATAGATATAATAACGTCACGCTATGATGGCCATTTTGAGATACGATTACGATAGTGGCATGAAATGTCGATTTATTTTCGAAAAAAATATAGTCGAATGTTGCTTTGTTTTGCATTAAGCATTGAAGCGAGTTTGCCGGAGATAGTCGTTGTGCTTATCATATATATTACTAGCGGGCCCGGCAGACGTTGTCCCGCCCTGGTTATAATAAAATCCTAGACAAATTATATACCAAAACGTTCCTCGTGAATCACTTTATCCACTGGTGAAAACCGCATAAAGATCCGTTCAGTAGTTTTTGAGTTTATCGCGAACAGACAGACAGACGGACATGGTAGGGGACTTTGTTTTATACTATGTAATGATATAAATGTATAATTCCGATTTTTGAAAAATATAAATGCCAAATTGTGTTGTAAATAACTACACTAATAATTACAACTCGTTAACATTTCTGTCAACAGGCCCTGTTTTTTTGTTAGTTAATACGTAAAGATTTGTTCGCAGGACTATATAGTTAGATATAGTAGTAGTTAGATAGATAGATATATAATTCATTATACCTACATATAATTTATAAATAACTGTACTAAATTAATTGTCTCATAAAATTGTACATTCGATAAATTTAGGTACTAACCACACGACATCAAATAAAGAAATTGCTCCTTCAAACAACTATTAATTTAAATGAAACTTCATGGGCGGAGAAACTTCAAAACGGCCACCATAGCGTGCCGCAGTATAACCTCTTGTTAAGTATCATGTTTCTAGCGACCGCGAGTAACGGGCAGTTGTATGACTTCTCATATCACTCGGCTTTTAATCTGTGTCAATGAGGTCCACTAACCATAAAGTACCTAATACATAAAGTAGCTAGACAGGCTGTCTTCAACGTTTTTATTTGTTTTAAAGTCGTGATTACTAAGGAGTAACTTCATTTGACGTTTGAATTAGAAAAATAAGGCTGTGCTTCTGCTGAAAGTATTCTATTAAATACATAGTATAAAACAAAGTCCCCTACCGCGTCTGTCTGTTCGCGATAAACTCAAAAACTACTGAACGCATTTTCAAGCGGTTTTCACCAGTAGAAAAAATGATTTATTAAGAATGTTTTGGTATATAATTTGTCAAGGTTTTTTTTTATAATCAGGGCGGAACAACGTCTGCCGGGCCTGCTAGTTAACTATAAATTAGTTAATGTATAAAGTAACTAAGGAGGCAATATTCAAAGTTATTTATTTGTTTTGAAATCTTAATGGCACAAAAGTAATGCGATTGGAGATCGCGTCACTCTAATTACGTTCGAATCCAAAAGAATGGTGCTGTGCTTCCGCTGAAACTAGATATATATTGCGGCATAATCATAGCATGGTGATAGAGCTTTGTCAAGTTCCTACAAAGCAAGTACGATTCTTACTAGTTATCGAAGTTAAATATCGATCGCCAAATACCTATGGTATATTCCGGAAACCGTACATAAAAGCCAGACACTTGTACTAGGTTTAGCACGTTTTTTTCTTAGTTTTGGCAAGGCGAGATTAACGCATCTTCCAGTCTTGTTTTATAAATACACAGTGGGTACTAAATTGTAGAGTTAGGGAAAACATCACGAGGTAAAAAAAAACAGAAAACTTTCAAAAGGATCAGTAGCTATGTTATAATTGAAGGAAAGGAAAGAAGAAGCTAAATACTAATATTATTCGTAATATATAGAGCTAGTGTTATGATAAATATCTATATTAAAAGTATGAAGTATGGTATGTGGTTATTTTAGTAGGTAATGGGGTATGAAAAGACAATAATTGACTATTCAACTGTTTAGCACTTTGCCAGCTTAGGTCAGATGTTAGATTGTGGTTAAATATAATACCTACATACTATAGCAGCCTTCAAAACTGTGTGACAGGTGATAGGTTCTATTTC
The DNA here is from genome assembly GCA_015888305.1 of Antheraea pernyi. Classification (NCBI taxonomy): domain Eukaryota; kingdom Metazoa; phylum Arthropoda; class Insecta; order Lepidoptera; family Saturniidae; genus Antheraea; species Antheraea pernyi. The sequence goes on from MU160208.1 coordinate 20,847, forward strand.
TAAATATCCATCGTTACTGTCTCTAGGATTATAGATTTGAGCTGCCTGCTCGAATTCTGAAGATGTATTGTTAGGTGAACGGATCAGCTGATACATGTATGTACTTACAAACTGGTAGCCACCTAATTCGTTATTTTACTAAACAAAATATATCTTAGCCAATAGGATTTTAAGTGGTCACTCTTATGTATTATATTAGCACTTCTGGAATAAAAATTATGATCTTTTAAAATTAAAATCCGTTGCCAAGTTGCGTCGAAATATTTAAATAAATAATTTTTATAATTTTCTTAAACTTACGCGGTTAAGGCGTAGCTGTCGAAGTATGCTGAATTGTCTTTTTACATAATGATGTGGTTATATGCAAATATAAGCTGAAACAGTAAAATAACATTTTGGAGTCGACTATGTATTTCCGTAGATTGCAGTGACCACCTAATATCAGCTACGGTATATATTTGTATACTATTTAATAATACAAGAAACGCTTCCCTTAAATATCACATGTAATTAAATACATGACAGATGATCTTTCGATACATAATATTAAAAATGATAAAATAAGAAAGTGCAACGATGTGTATGTAAGTTGAAATCAGACGCGCTATGTGGATTTAGTTACCAAACTATACAGGTCCACGTCTATATGGTGTCGGTTTACGTGTTAAAATATATACGTATCCTTTAGGAAAACGAGAGAGATACATACATTCATTATTGTTCATTAAATGATCTTAAAATGCTGAGTTAATTTTACTATGTACCTATAACACGCCCACCGAAACAGTTATTTAAAATTTATATCAGTATAAGCGTTGTCCTAAAAACAGAACTGAGGAATAAGTCTTCATAAGGCTCCGTAGTGATAGTAAACGGTACTATTGAGCCGAGAGGTCGAAGGTTCATTTCCGCAGGTGACAGACTGACTTTTGTGTGTTAGGCATAATTGTTAGTTCTTTGTCTGGCTGTTAATACTATTGTATGTATATTATCTGATTATGTAATATAATAGAAACTATGCTTAGATCAGAATAAAATAGTTGCGCGTAAGAAGGTTGCCTCATATTTATTTCTTTAATAAGCAAAAAGAAGGTAAAGTGTACAAGATTAAGATATTCGTTATTATCTTGGTTACTTAAATTGTAACATTTTAAACCGAGTCTTTCGTATATCAAACACTAGAGAGCTTTACTTCCTACAGCAATTCTAACTAAATAAAAATCAAGGCTAGGGGTTGATGAATCTTGCAAATAATCTCAAAACGTAGGAACGTGTGAAAGTCATGAATTTTCGTTAAGTTAGTAAATGGTTGCAATCCTTACTTTTTGCCTTATACCTATAGAAACTTAACAATGTAGCTAAGATTATTATGATATATTAATATTATTATTGGGCTCCGATTAGTCTCTATCTTAGTCCGATTTTGTGCATAGTCTTCTTAAATTTATGAGATCAGCTAATATTTGCAGCTAAACATGTTAAATAAAAAAAATCTAATATCACACTCATTCATATCAAAAATGTACTTTAGTTTTCTGTAAATTTACAGTAAGTAAGAAGCTGAATTTGTTTGAAAATGAAATTGCAATGAAACATAAAAGTCTGGTTTAAATTTCTCCTGAAGGTCAGACATAAACCTCTCGAAGTAAAAAATATACGAAGAAAGTAGAGGAAAGCAACTCATTATGAATTCAAGTTGACTAATCAATAAAAATAAAAACGGTACTGTCTAGTCAGTATACAAAAGTACACCTAAATTATAGAGGGATAAGAGCACAAGGCGATCTATCTATCAAAACAACAAAGCCGATTGGTGTGACGTTCCACCCCGGTGATATGTACGTCCTACTACCTAAATGCCTTATGTACACCGCTAGTTACTACTTCATGACTACTCCGAGCTCAGTGTGTACTGCAATGCAACGGAAAATATGCGTGTTTACCAAAGTCGTTTCGGTAGAACGGTGTCGTGTGTTGCGTCACGTTTAAGGAAATTGATAGTGCGCCGAGGTCGACGTGACTAACATTATCGCGTATTGTGCTTATTTTGTGATAATTTTTCACATTTCTCCAATTGTTATTTGAGTGCAGTGTCGTGATTTCATTTCAATGTGGAATTTATTTTTTCTCATCCCGTTTCTCCCTGTGGGTGTAGGCTAGACAAATGTCCGACGTTCGCCACGCCACGCGACCGAGATAACCTTGTACTGTTGAGTAAGTATATTTTTTGTTTTAGAGACTCATTTGAAACTCAAATATACGACAGTATTCGAATAAAACTCGGGGCTAACTTTAATAAATAGTAAAATCATACAATATAAGTAGGAATACATAAAAAAAATCTGTGGATACAAGCATATTTCGAATAATAATATTGAACGTCATAACGAGGTTCGCTCGACAAGATGGCGTCGAGTGGGGAGAGGGCGCCCAGTTGGCCAGGTGCTGCCGCCGCGTTGAGTTCGGCGCTATAGCTAAACTAAATACGCAGTGTTGTACATTTAGAACGTTCACAATGGCTACCGCGAAAGACACGTCTACTTTCTTTCTGGAGGCAAATGCGAAGGAATTTGATAGTGTTTTAAAGTTATACCCTCAGGCGATTAAACTGAAAGCTGAACAGAAAACAAAGAAACCTGAGGAGCTTATAAAATTGGATAATTGGTAAGTACGAATGCCTTTGAAAGGAGAAAATGCGGCCGTGGCGTGTCAATGAACTTGTATTGTGTGTGTATCCGTGCAAACTGATTTGATAGCTACCTCCCTCGCGGACTGCATCTCTAGTCCGCGGACGGCTCATTAAAACCACTGCGTCACGTGGGATCGATGTCAAATTGACACGATCGTTTTTCCTGAAGTCAGTGTGGGGGAAAATATCGGCGCGCTTAGGCGTTATAAAATGGTGGCAGTCCTTTACGTATAATGACTCGTTTAAATGCATTTACGTTCATGTTTTGCAGCCTTAGCTGGGTAATTTCAATACTGTAGAACTTTGTAATAAGCTAAATATCATTAACAGTACGGTGTTTTGTTTCTAAACGCTTTCATTATATAGATAAACGACAATGCTTTGTTTAATACACCACACATCCGTTCAAAATGGTGACTTGCCTTTTATGTTGTATCTGATGGTAAATGTAAAGTCGTTTTGTATACAGATTTACTTTTCTTGCTCGTTATAGTAGATTGTATAATATATTGAGTATATATGTATAAATATTCAATAATTCCTAGAATTTATAAAAAGGTTATAATAAGTACAGTGAGTCATCCTGGTAGAAGTGACTTTAACTTTTAAAAATATACAATTCAGTTTTTCTTTACTTATCACAACTAAACATTTGTTTGAATTTATTTCCTAAATATTTTAAACTAGAAAAAAGCATGATGGTCAATTCACTGATAACATTCCAAAATATATTATCAATTTATGCAATCATAATAACCCCAATTTGTTTGAAACTAGCACTGTTTTATGTTTACAATTAAATAAATTAATACTGTATTATATAAAAAAAATATGTCGATCATGGTAACTGAAAAATATTAATTTTTATTTATTTATCAATTATAGATGATACATTAAAATTATTGTTGTATCATATACCTAACTATTTATAGGTATTTAATTAATTTTATATATTCATTATATTCCGATAATAAAGTTTATTTACATAATACTATTAGTAATACCCGTATATATAATATACTATTGTTAATTGATAATATTTTTAATATGTGGTCATTTAATTAATGTATAACAGACAATAAACACAAGAGTGTACACGAGTTAATATAACGTTTATATACATTTATAAATTAGCCCGATTCTAATTTCACGAAATTTGCATGCAAAGCAAAGGCCCAAGCCGAGGTTAGGCCGTTTTGGCACCCTCGAGGTAGTTGTCTTTCGGCTGAGTGACTTCCGCGCTCGCCTCCAAACCCGGTGAAGCTGTAGGAGGCCCTTCCGGCGAACAGCGTCAGTCAATTCGAAAAAAAAAAACATTCTTATATAGTTTTACAGTTCTACGGCTTCACTCATAGCTATAGTGTACTTTAAAGTATTTTCCATATAAAACAAACCAGTACTATTGCAATAAAACATCAATAGATTAATTAAAAGTAGTTGATTAAATAATAAATAAATATTTAATATTTATAGGTTTTCCTTAATTAGGCATAGCTTTAGCATTGAGTTATGTAGGGTTTACCATTAACAATTTATCACTTAATAATGAAGTCCGAGCTATCATGTTTAAATGAAATAAATAAGTAGTAACTTAAATTAGTTACAAATCGTTATTTGTATTTATTTTTACATATGGTCTCAGTATTTAAAGGGTGTAGTCTAAAATTTAATTTAACAATTAAGCATGTAGGTAATATGATATATTTCATATATACATATTGGTTTATTTTGATGCGAACTTATAATTAAGCCAAGAGTAAATATTAACCGCAAATACATATCTCATGCGCGTAGTAAAATGCTGCATATTTTTTTCAACAATCATCGAATACATCGTTCATGATCTAATTTAAATCCCAACATTACCTTAGCCTGTTAACTTATTAAGGACATCTGTATATATTTATTTCCATTTGGCCATTACCTGTCAATTATTTTAGAAAACGTACGTTTTGTGATAAATTCGTGGCCATAAGTATAATTTAGCATAGTTTATATGTCTTCATATATGCATAAAACTCGGAACATAGGAGTAACAATCAGGTTCATCAAAGAAGAGTCCGTCTTATGTGGGAATCGAACCTGTAACTTTTCATTTTAATTACCACCACTGTGCTCCGAAACGTACTTTGGATAGGTATTTAATAAATTATTGTTCACCACAACAACCATAAAACAATAGGCTATTCATGAATAAGTCACGCTGACCTACATTCTTCACGCCGTGAGAAGACATGCCCAGTAGTGGGATATAATAATAGAGAATGGAGACTATAGAATTTAGCAGTATAAGCTTCAGATAACAAGGATTGTGATTGGTGTCATTAATGACATTATTTTCTGGAAGAACAAAAATGAAATATTCACTTCTAATATGAAAGTTGTGACGCTATATTTTCCCGCTCTAAAATTGTCTTATATCGTAACATAAAATTATATATAGAAACCTACCCCAATAAACGGGCTATTTAACACACAAAGAAGAATATTCCAATATTCCAGACCATTCTGGTAGTTTTTGGTGTCATTAATGACATTATTTTCTGAAAGAACAAAAATTAAATATTCACTTCTAATATGAAAGTTGTGACGCTATATTTTCCCGCTCTAAAATTGTCTTATATCGTAACATAAAATTATATATAGAAACCTACCCCAAAAAACGGGCTATTTAACACACAAAGAAGAATATTCCAGACCATTCTGGTAGTTTCCGAGACTCGCATATTTAAACATTGTTTTTGTAATAAAATTGTTGTAGGTGTTGTAGGAATTAGTAGTAAAATACATTTCAATCAATTTTGGAAGTGTCTGTCTGTATATCTGTTTGTATGACACGTATTACTGCTTTTGGGGTGTAAGGGGTGTCGAATAACATCATACGACTTGAGACACCCAAGCCAACCTCACCTGCACGTGGTGCAGCACCTGAATAACGAACGAGGCAATTGCGAAAGCGTGGTGGTAGGGTTTTACAGCGTGACTGGGTCGCAACCACCACGTATATGGCGAAAAAGCCCGTCATAGTGATTCGCTTCTGCGGGTCGCGTTTCGGGATCAGCCTGTGCATATCCAGCTTTTTACAGGCTGGCATGATAGAAAGACCGGTGATGGATAGTGTGTCACTCGGCGGTCGCCATTGTTTCTGGATTGTACTGTGCTTACCATCAGGCATAGTGCAGTCATTTTGCCGTGCTACTATAAAATAATAATAATATATTGCGTTCACAATTAAATCATAAAGCATATCCTCAAGTAACATTTAGTCTTGGCTTCATTAAAATCGGTTCACTCTATCAAAAGTTATTGTAATATTTATGACGTGACTTAAGTACGAGGGAAAAGTAGATAATTAACTTAACATATTCGGATGATTTTATTAATCTTTGTTTTTTTATATTACGTTCCACGCGGACGGAGACGCGTGCGCAGCTAGTTTTCATAATAAAATTATAGTATAGATAGAGAAGACATGAAATACATTACAAAACATGATGTTTATCTTGTAATAAGCTTTGTAGCAGATGTTTGATAATAATTATAAACACATGTGTTAGATGATCATATAGCGTGAAGAGAAAAATTATGTGCATAAGGCATATAACTATGCGGTACCATATTTTTATACATATACCGAGCTATTTAAAACATAGACCTCACCCTACACGCTACCATTTTCTCAGAATATAACGTAAACGACATATTTTACTATTTTAAATCCATTTCAGAAGTTTTTGACACACGTGTTGTGTTAAAAGACATATAAATAGAATATATTTATCGCACATGTTTCCTTTATTGTTAATGTGACCAATTGAAGTGGTATCTGGTTTAACAGTTATTATATTCATTTAACTTTAAAATATGAAAAATATGTTTACCAAAAAAATCATTTACCTATTCGGTTCATTAATGTAAACGCTTACTTCAAAACGAAAAGAGGTTGTATTAAAACTGTATTTAACTTCAGTACTAATATATTAAAGCTACTATACTTATATTAAAGTTCATAGAATATTATTATTACGACATCACATGGAATTGGAAATTAATCCCTTCCAATAGAAATTAAAATAGAATAGCTACCAATTATTGATATTCTAGAAGATTCGATTTCAAAATCATTTTCCTTTTCATTACAGGTACCAGAATGAATTGCCAAAGAAAATTAAATCGAGGGGTAAAGATGCGCACATGATACACGAAGAGTTAGTCCAGCTCATGAAATGGAAACAAGCTGTGAGTTTTTTTATATATCATTTACTTAATACAAGAACTAATGGTCGCCCAGTGGTCGACATCGACCATAGTTCATTGATTTTTTAAAGTTTGAACATTATTAGGCTCCTTTTTGGTCTTAACCAAAGAGAATGATAATTATTTCAGAGGTTCCATAAATTGACTATTAATTTACTATTATCAATTAATTATTAATATATATTATGAATTGACATATTACATTATTATAAAATTAACCTGCAATTTGACTAGTTGATTTCAAAGAGTATGTAAGGCATGCAATGTCAGTCATGTTAAAAATATTAAAAAGGTAACTGGAACGTAAAAGTGAAATGAAGGATGTCAAAACGTCTTTTTTATTTACATGTGTGTAATGTTGATTAAAATACAAGCAGTAGTGTGAGTAATGTATATTTTAATTAATTTAATATACTTGTAATGCATTTTATATTTTATAAATACTATATATATAAAAATACTTCTCCTCCATATAAACTTTAACTATGTCAAATTTCACGTTCATCCGTTCACACAATTCGCTTAAAAAGGGGTACAAAGTTTTGGCGTCACGTATTAAGATATAAGATATTGTACGGTAACGAGAAAAAGTTAAAAGATTTTTACATTGCATTGGGGTAAAACAATAATTATAGACTTAATTAATCGCGGAAATACTGGAATGTATTTACTTATAAACAACAGAACATCAGCGGAGGGATAACTTTTAAATAATCTTATCCGATCTTAAATGACAGTGTAGCCTAAAATGGTAACATGTTAACCCTATATGGAGAACTAGCTCTCGAGTGTAGCTGTATAATCTATATGCTTGGCGATAACTCCTAGATAATACTACAAGTTTCCCGCAAATATTAGCATTATTATAAGCGTTTTGCTAAAAATTCTACATTATAACTCGTCTGGGTAGATCAAATTTCGAGCTCATCATTTTGGGGTTTAAGGGGTGTCGAATAACATCTAAGACTTGAGACACTCAAGCCAACCTCACCTGCACGTGGTGCACCCTGCTGAATAACGAACGAGGCAATGGCGA
>MU160208.1:28952-58453 GCA_015888305.1 Antheraea pernyi
CTTCTGCGGGTCGCGTTTCGGCATCAGCCTGTGCATATCCAGCTATTCGCAGGCCGGGATGACTGCGGCGACCGGCGATGGATAGTGTGTCACTCGGCGGTCGCCATTGTTTTTGGATTGTACTGTGCTTACCATCAGACACAGTGCAGTCATTTTGCCGTGCTACAATAAAAAAAGCCTGTATATATCCTGTTCCTGGAAAGTATTTTTCGCATTTACAGACCAGCATAATGACAGGAAGTGTCTTTGAATATCGTATTTTGACATTGGATGTTATTCCTGGAATATAATTGTTACCAGGGTGCTAGTGTAATAATATAATGTATTCTTCGTATCGTGTAGTGGAACTGTGGCTGCCTGCACGTAGTTATACCTGACATCGTTATGTCGCCTGACAAAAATATACCAAAATTCAAAGTGTGTAATTCATGACAATGGTTAATTTACATTTGTTACCAGTTAACGGACACATCCTTTTAGATTTTACAGACATTCTATGAGACTTTGTACATAGATAGCATACTAACTTACATCCGCGACTTCATCTGTGTCGCTTACTACCTTAGCAAATATCTATACTTCTATACAAATATTATAAAGAGGTAAAGTTTGTAAGGTTGTAAGGGGTAATCTCAGGAACTAGTGGTCGGATTTGAAAAATTCTTTCAGTGTTTGTCATTTGTCAAGGAAGGTACTATATAGGCTACTAGCCGTCACGACGGACGTTGTCCCGCCCTGATAATAATAAAAAACCTTGAAGTTAGACATATGCTGTCGATGACTTTTTTGTAGGCATTATCAAGCTCTACAACTTTGCTCTAGAACTCAATCATATATCTCTCATCGTTAAGGCAGCGTTCGTAAAAAACGTTGTAGTTCGACCGTTTTTTCTCCAACTTACTTTGTAACTTGTTTGTAACTATTCCACGCGGGTAGAGGCTAGTAATCACAATCACAATTTCTTAACTTAAATAACTTTGTATTAAATGAAGGTATCGTGATAATTTTATTTTAGGTAAGGACCAAGTGCCTAAAAACTAAAACAAGAAAAAGATCGAAATTTATTCAGTAGTTTTTACGTGATGCGAGCACATCCGCAGACCCATAACATTTTATCCATAAAAATAAATAATAGTTTAAAAAAAAAAAAAAAAACGCTTTCATAAAAAGTCCAACCAAAAAAACGGAAAATAAACTTTAATAAATTTGGATTAAGAATAGTGTAAATTAGAAATAGATGTTATATTATTGTAAAAAGTGTCAAAAAAATTAACGCATGTTAAATTTTATTTTCTGATTTTTAGTTGGATTTTTTATGAAAGCGTGTTTTTTAGTTTTTTTTTAAACTATTATTTATTTTTCATTTTTTAGTTATTTTTTTTAAATTTTTTTTTCGGATTATTGTATTGTCATCGACCTTTGACAGGTGTGCAAAGTTTGAATTAAATCTGATCTTTCAAAGTAAGACAAAATCGAGCTCAAAGGGGTCGGTTACATACATACAGGTGAAGCTAATAAAAGCGCGATAAAAAGATGTTAAGTGTTGTTTTTTAATTAAATATAAAGAAACATGCGATGGGTATTAAAAGCCAAAAAATCTATTTATCTTTATCAGAATTCATTATTTATAAAGGCCGTAAACGTCTGGACGGATTTAAATGAATCTTGGCGCAATGTTATATTTTTCATACATAAATCATAATATATTATCTATCTGGCGGTCACCTAATTAATAAATAAAACGCTTATTACTTCTTTTATGAACACAATGTGTATGGTACTGCATCTAATGAAACCAGAATATTCTTTTATTCACTAGAATATTCTTTATCATTTCCTTGAAAATTATATTCCCATTTACTGTTAGAGAATTCCTTGGCAAAGCTCTCTACAGATATAGTCTTCTGCTTTTTCCTTTAAAAACTACCGCCTCAGCAACATTCCTTCGGTTAATCCGTCACAGCCCATTCATTAAAGGAAACCGGACAGTATACGTACATATAAATGATCAATTTACATATATATTAGTGTGAATTAACATAATGGGATAGGTATTATTCGTGTTTAGAAATACACATCGCCATTACTTCAGCACTTTATATTATTCGTAGTTTATGGGAAGTATGAGATAAGTAATATCCCTTCAATATTAAAGTCTTTACTACAAGGTATAGAAAAACCTAGCTAAAGAAGTTGAACAGTCAGTCTGTTAGAGCACTTATACTTGATTAAGTATCTGGCCTTCCTTCAGCGGTAAAAACCCCATAATAATGACTCGGAGAGATATCAATCATTCGTTGTCCAGTTTCCATTTTTTCTCTGTCTGCGTTATAATAATAACGTTTGGACCGAAGCAAGTTTTAAGATGAAGTAATATCCGATTATGTTTTCCTAATATATATTGAACTCGACGTGTATAATATATCTCGATACATAGCGTCTTTATATACTAAGCATACGTTTACATTTGAAATATTGCACAAACTGTTTAAAAAATTCATCACTACCAAGTCGTCTTGCGCAAAGAACGGGACCAGTCGTTCTTTTCACCTTATGGTAGAGGAATCATTTGACTGTGAGTGCTATAATAGCCGTATGTCGATACCCTCCTTCCACTTTATTTTGCTATAGATACAATGTATCTACTAATTGTATTAAGGACAAAAAAGATTATAGTGGTAATTCCCATTCCCTATTAGCTCCCGCACACTTCGCGGTTCTCAATAATATCTCGAGCCTAGGTCTGCCCGCGCGGAGCCCTCTTGATATTATTTTCGCGATACAGTGACTCACCTACATCACTTGAACACACACATGAGATTATCTCTCTAACACACGTGCACATACATACACATTGTTGGAGGGTTTACTTTTTTTTTTCCCTCAATCGAACTGAATCGAATAGTTTAGTTCGTTTCAATTCCGATATACACGTATTCATTGGTATACTTTACAACAGTTAAATTCAACTATCCACTGATAGTGTTTTCAAGCTTCGACATTCGACGAATAACACACGCTTTTATAGCACTGCATAAAAATACGTTACGATTAACATAATTTAATTACCCGGCCAAGTAATAAAAACAACAATAAGAGAGATAAGATTATTTTTGTTTTTACTCGAATTCCGCGTGCTACAGATAAACGCTGAACAAATTTGTCATTTTTACTATTCACTGCTGTTTCGCGTAAGTTTTAAAGAGTGACGTCTGCTAATATTGATTTTTTAAAGAATGTAAACCTATAACGTGTCTGTACTTTTCCATTTTCTCAAATTATTGCAGATGTCCAGGAATAAGAAATATAATACATTTCAATAATTTTTAGCAATGTCTGTCTGTCTGTCTGTTTCTATGAACACGCGTCAGTGCTAGAATACTGCGGTCATAATAAAACCTCTTCAAGAAAATCATAAAGCAAGTCTCTGTTTCATTTAAATCGGTTAAATCTATCAAAAAATATTGTAATTTTAATGACGACGCGGCGTAAGTACATGAGAAAAGTAGATAAGTAAATGGACTTAATTAATACATTTAGATGACTTTGTTAATCGCTGTTTTTAAATAAGGTTTCAATCAGACGAAGTTGCCACTGGGGGTAAATTTCGCTCCCGCACACCAGACTAGGCCCCCTCGGCAGCAGCTCAAGCCTAGGTCCGTTCCCTCGGCGTGGAGCCCTTGAGTACGCTGCTCGCGCGATACAGTGACACAAAATCTTACATCACTGCGACAACATTACACATATCACCTCCACACACGTGCACGCATACACGCTTACACATGCAAGTGGAAGGGTTTTTTTTTTTTCCCTTATCAAACTGAAATAGTTTAGAATATTATCCGATACGAAATATATATAAGAGTTGTTGAGGTATGTATGCTTGGTACACATATATGTTTCAACAACTCATATATGTATGAATAGTTAGTTTAGCTTAGATTAGCTCAGATAGGTCGCGAATTGCATGTATCAGGCAACAGCCAAAGCCGAGGTGTGCTGCGCACCCTTGAGCTAATTGTCAAATTAAAATCGGCTGAGTGCCTTAAGCGCTCGCCTTAGTAGTCCGGTGAAGCTGTTAAGACCTTGCTTGGTCAATAGCGTAGTCAGTTCGAAAAATAAATAAATATTATTATAGAAATTTCAAGGGAACGTATTTATTTTTTAATTTAATGAATAATTACCCATCACTTTGGCAGTATAACTTCATTATATTATTTGAACAGGTGTTACTTATTTGTTTATTTTCATCTTTGCAGAGAGGAAGGTTTTACCCACAACTGTCATATCTTATAAAAGTGAACACACCGAGAGCTGTTATGGCAGAGACAAAGAAGGCTTTCCGCAAGCTTCCGAACATAGAGTCGGCAATGACAGCGTTAAGCAACTTGAAAGGCGTCGGTACAGCGACAGCATCGGCATTACTCGCTGCGGCGAATCCAGACACGGCACCGTTCATGGCCGACGAATGCTTGCAAGCTATCCCCGCGATGGAAGGAAGTGACTACACTGCCAAGGAATACCTCAATTTTGTAACCCATATAAGAAGCGTCTGTGATAGGTTAAATAAGGTGAGGAGTAAAAATAAATAAATGTAAGCATACAGTTATCATACTAATATTATAAATGCGAAAATTAGTTTTCTTTGTTTGTTACGTGCTCACGCCTTAACTGGTTAACAAGAATTTTTGCATACATGTTGTCAAGGGTACGGACATGGTTGTAGGGTAACTTTTACCCCGAAAAACTACGTTTTTGAGGGTTAGATCAAACTTAAACTAAAGCGAGCGAAACTGAAGTTAAAAGCTAGTCATTTGACATTAGTTAAAAGTATTATCACATTTCGCTAAAATTATAACTAATTATTCATTTCTCAAACTATTTATTATCGTGTTTAGATGTGCTCAAGAAATACTACTTAAGAATTTGGAATCGTTATCAAAAAGCTGTCAGAATGCGGATAAATACGAATTAAAGTAATTTAGCAAAGACATGTTAATAAACAATACAATCTGCAAACATAATATAACGTAATAATAACGTACAATAAAATTTGAAATCGAAAAAGTTTTAAGATCACTTTTATTATTGCGTATACTCTTGTAAAGTTAGACGATCATATTGTAGAAAGCAATATATTTGCTAAAGTATGTCGTATATTTTTTTATAGGAACAAAACGGCTGTGGCAAGAAATGGTCACCGCACATGGTCGAATTGGCATTATGGACGCACAATATCGTATCAGACCTACAGCCAGAGTTACTCGGCAAGGAACCCAGTACAAGGGCACCCACGAACGGCGGCTCACCACTTCCCAGTGACGAGAGCAACCTCGAACCGCCCTCCACGAATGGTAATGGTAAGCAAATATCTACAATTAATTTGTATTATTCACATATATATGTATCTATAAATAATATAGAGAATTTATCAATTTTGTTTTAACTCCTAGACACTTGGTATTTATCTAAAAAATATATATTACATATATAAATTTTTAAGAGTTTTATTAGCACTACGCGTTCAGAGATGTGCGTTTTATTGCCCTTGAGAAATAAGGCAAGCGGCGTACGTTTATGTTTTATGTATAGTTATATTTTCTCTGTACATAAAATATATTGAAGCGATATTTCTTATGGGAGGGTTACGAAATTTTGATCGGTAACCTTTTTGTGTGACGAAAAGTGATGGGTTGTAAACACTGTGTCGGTTAGAGTGTTGAAAACACCGGTTCTCGTCCGATCACCAAAGTTAAGCAACGTCAGGCGCGGTCAGTACTTGTAAAATAGTGAAATATAATCCCAGTAATAGAACTTGTTCACTACTATCGTATGTCTTTACGTCACACCCTATTTCTTTTTTGTTAAGGTATTAAACGACGCACACGAAGTTTCGGGCATCAGCTAGTTAGGAATAAATGGTAATATTATATGGCTGCTGTAAATAAAACTTTACAAGAAGTTATAAATCTGTTCAAACATATGTTAAAGTGTATATTCCTCAGTAAATGACCTCTATGTCTTGTAAAATCGAGGTCATGCAAATTACTGGCAGCATCTTTTAACACGTTTGGAGGGTAGGTTTACAATCAAAATTAGTTTTCTTTTCGTTCCAGAAACTAGCGAATTTGGTAGTATATTCAGTTGGTTCTGTTAAAACACTTCTTGTATGTTGTAGTCAGAGCTTCATTAAATGTGTACTACACATTTTTATTTTGCTATAATCGAACTTTAAGTGAACAAATATTACACAAAATAGGAGAAAGTATTATAAATTACTAGCAGAACTTGCGGACTTCGGCCTGCCTTAATAATTAAAAAAAAAATCCTAGAAGTCAACCGCAGCGTCATCTACCGGTTCCAATTGTCTAAACCAATCTCGGATTCACTGGAACACGCACACGAAATTTCATCAAAATCGGTCCAGCTGTTTAGCAGGAGTTCAGTGACATACACACATATAGAACAAATTTATATATAAAGCTTAATGCTTCAATTCAAAATGAAAAATTAAACAAAACAAATTATGTCTGTACGTTGATAGTTTTTTTTATATATGACTAGCGGGCCCGGCGGACGTTATTTCGCCCTGATAATAAAAAAGAAATTGACAAAATATATACTTAAACCATCCTCGTTAATTACTCTATCTACTGGTGAACACCGCATGATGATCGGTGTTGATACTTTTTTTTATATATGACTAGCGAGCCCGGAGGACATTATTCCGCCCTGATAATAATAAAAAAATGGACAAAATATATACTTTAACCTCCTCGTTAATTACTCTATCTACTGGTGAACACCGCATGATGATCGGTTCAGTAGTTTTTGAGCCTATCGCGAAGAGACAGGCAGACAGACGTGTAGGTGGCTTTGTTTTATATGTATGTTATAATATGTAGTGATATATATCTATATATACTATTCTATCATCATTGGATGAGGTTAAAAAAATATATACCCATATTTTCTACGATCTGTAAAATATCATGTAAATAGCCGAGGCCGTTTTTTTAAGTTAAATCCAATTATTAACAACCGGACAAAAAATATAGTTTCGTATTCGTGACAATTGTTTTTGTAATAGCTGTGCATTACCATATTCTCATAAGTTTCAATTTGTATTTATTTATACTATAGTAGTTTTAAGAGTAAACTTAATTAAAACCAATTATTTACGCTAAACCGTACAATGATTATATACGTAGTTATAACCGAATGCAAATAGCAAACGAGGAAACTAGTTATAATATTATGTCAAACGTAATTTATATTTTCCACATTTAATAATCCACGACGGACTTAATCGATCGGTTTACGTTTACTTAGTTCCAATAACTTGACGTAGAAAAATATACGGGTAATTTTATAAGATTAAAATTGGTATGACGTTCAATACGATTAATCTTATAATTGCCCGTTAAATTAAATTAATATCTCCCAAACTAATTGTAGTACATTTAAAAAACTATAACAATAAAAAAAATATAAGTCTCAGTCCATCGACATAGTTTCAAATCTTATTTTTTTTAATGTATAACTACCCGTTTTACACACTTTTCCGTATACTAGTGGGCGCCCAGAGGTCGACATTCGACCATAGTTCATTGATTTTTTTTAAGTTTGAATTTTATTAGGGTTAATATCATTGTTGAATGTAGAATGAAAAAGGGTAATTGGAACGTAAGAGTAAAATAATACATACAGTCGAGCATAGCAACCTCCTTCACAACCTTTTTTGAAGTTCTTTATTGACATATGTCAAAATGTCTTTTTTATTTACATGTGTGTATATGTTGTGTAAAATTGAAGCAGTAGTGTGAGTAATGCATATTTTAATTAATTTGATGTACTTCTAATGCATTTTATATAAAATAAATAGCTTTCTGCACTTCTCCATATAAACTTTAACTATGCCAAATTTCACGTTCATCCGTTCGCCCAATTCCGTTAAAAAGGGATACAAAATTTAGGCTTCACGTATTAATATAATGATATGCGCTAGAATGGAGGCCCCATTATTCCGAATAATTATTGCGTTCGTTTTCCTATATATATCATTATTGTTATATTTGAAATAATTAAGGGAAAAATAAAATAAAGAAGAAAAATGTATGTCATTATAATAATCCTCTCGCATCATAAAACAGAATTAATTCCAATCAATAAATAAAAAACAAATATGTCTTCGCATAGGTCTCTCTTCCCTTAATTATTTGAAACTATGCAACGGATTGTGATAGGATGACCATAATCGTTTAGGGAATCTCTTCCCGAAGGTTTCTATAACACATTATGTGTATAGAAAATAGAGATCGATCAATACAATGTACTACGGAATTGTATATCTTAAAAAGACCTAAAGAAAAGTGGCCCTCCTATAAATAGCTCACAGTAACCGTTATTATCTTCTACATACTTTTTATCACACAAAAACGTTGCCAATCAGAACTTTCATAAGAAGCTTCACTTCTTTGACTATAATGAAATGTAATGTTTACAGCGTCAAATACATCAAATAGTACATGTTTATATTACTAGGATATTTATGACTCCACATTAATACGAGTAACTGCAACGTATACGCGTAAAGCCGGGCTCCATGCCTAGTGTTACATAATTATGAATGGGTAAAGTTAATACGCTCTAATCGTAAGGTAAACACGTGGGTTTTATCTCGTCGATCTAAGGAACGTGGGCAGTAAACGTTTATTTCACTCATTCATAGGAAAGTAGGCCACGAAACAGCTTTTCCTTACATGCCATAAAAGATTGGGCAATTTATAAACCTTTCACTCGAAAGTATTGCCCAGAAGTATTGTCTTATGTTCACCAAAGAATAATTTATTTATATTTAAGTACAATACCAAGTGGCACGTTTACACATGGATGTATATTTGATTAGTTTTTGCTCGTGGTTTTGCTCGCATTAATGTAGGAATCATCTATATCTCAGTGCACTGTTTCGGGATAATACGCATCCTATGTCCATGCCCATCGTATGTTTATGCAAAATTTTATGATTATCAGTTCAGTGTAGTTACGACGTGAAAGCGTAACAAACGAACTCACGTTCGTCTTTATAATATTAGTGAGGATATTAATTTTGACGTGCAGTCAAAATGGTTACTAAAGAAAAAACAGACTCGGAGCCCGCGATTCCGTTTTTTTAAAAATCTGGATGAACTGAAGCCATCGTTTACCTAATTATAATGCTCTCGTTACCATATCCCTTTGTAAGGTTTATTGTGAATGCTTAGTCTCTATGTCATAATGCTCTGGAAGGTTCTCTAGCTGTAAGTAAAAGACTTGAGACTTGTCAAAATCGTTTGCAACATTGCACTGACATTGCATTGCGACTGACCCGGAAAAAGAACGTCACTTAAATTTTATCTATATGTACTGACCATTTATACATATAATGCTAATTTATATAGAAATTGATGTAGTCTAAGAATTTAACAAGGAAAACTAATGACCAACGAATCAAATATCATTATTTATTGTATTATTATTTTTATATAATATAAAACAAAGTCTCCTACCACGTCTGTCTGTCTGTTCGCGATAAACTCAAAAAGTACCGAACGGATTTTCAAGAGGTTTTCACCGGTGGATAGAGTGATTGACGAGGAACGTTTTAGTATCATATATATTAATACGTGAAGCCTAAATTTTGTATCCCTTTTTAACGGAATTGGGCGAACGGATGAACGTGAAATTTGGCATAGTTAAAGTTTATATGGAGGAGAAGTGCAGAAAGCTATTTATTTTATATAAAATGCATTAGAAGTACATTAAATTAATTAAAATATGCATTACTCACACTACTGCTTCAATTTTACACAACATATACACACATGTAAATAAAAAAGACATTTTGACATATGTCAATAAAGGACTTCAAAAAAGGTTGTGAAGGAGGTTGCTATGCTCGACTGTATGTATTATTTTACTCTTACGTTCCAATTACCCTTTTTCATTCTACATTCAACAATGATATTAACCCTAATAAAATCAAACTTAAAAAAATCAATGAACTATGAATGTCGACCACTGTGGGTCGACCAGTGGGCGCACTAGTAATAGTAATTCGTCCAGGACTTTTTTATAATCAGAGCGAGACAACGTCTGCCGGGCCCGCTAGTTAACACATAATTTAATTTACTTCTAAAACATTTTCAATTTTATTTTAAGAACAACAAATAAACGAATACTTGTTTATACATACATATATTAAAGTACGTAATAAAGAAGCTATTTGAAGAAATATTTTACTAATGGATATCTCACATGATTTTGATAAAGGTTATCTTTTATAATTACATTAAAGAAGCTGCTGATATTATAACTATTTTCAGCTTCATACAAACATAACAAATCACCTTTAGCTTTGTTTTATACCTACAAACATTCTTTAGATAAAGATGACAATATCTCATTTAATGTGTGATTGTTTCAGGTAAATTAAGCGCTGACTCAGTAAATGAGGACACTACGACCTCATGTACGGAGGACTCAATGGACGCGAAAGGCACATCGCCGAACACACCCGCCTCACATTCTGATAACTCGGATTCCGCCTTTAGCACGCCGCGCGCTAAAAGGTAACAAAACTTATATTTTCTAGCATGTAAAAGACCCACTTGTAGGACCATAGGCCGAAGTGGAAGGGTTTTTATTTTTGTTTTTTCCCTTATTGAACTTAAACAGTTTAGAAAAATTATCCAATACAAAATACATATAAGGGTTGTGGAGGTATGTATGCTTGGTACACATATATGTTTCAACAACTCATATATGTATGAATAGTTAGCTTAGATAGGTCGCGAATCGCACGTATCAGGCAACAGCCCAAGCCGAGGTGTGCCGCGCACCCTTGAGCTAGTTGGCAAAATAAAATCGGCTGAGTGCCTTAAACGCTCGCCTTAGTAGTCCGGTGAAGCTGTTAAGACCTTGCTAGATCAATAGCGTAGGCAATTCGAAAAAAAAAATAGGACCATAAGCCTCTTCCCGAGGGAAAGTTTGGGAATAATCACCACATCAACCAATCATGTTCATCATGGCGATTTCAAACCCCGAGAAATCCACAATTTTATATTTTCACACATACTGAACATTTCTCAGATTCAGATTTCCGCCCCACATCATCCTTCACTATCAGACGACTGTGCTACCGATTTAAATTAGTAAATGTACGCGAAATTAAAAAATATCGTTGGTACGTACCGGGGTGCGAACCTGGGGACATGGAATTGATATTCCATCGGCCAAATCACTCGACCATCACGACTATAATCTATTTATTAATACTTTACTGTATACCGTCGACATTACAATTATTTGGTATATGGCAATACATAGGGTGGCCTGTTTTCTCACAGCAATATCAAACAACCTTTAGATAGATATGTCTCAACGAAAAGATTAAGGATAATGTTGTTTAATAAGGACAGCACATAGTTTTTTCTCCGTAGAGTAAAATGATATTTTCTATGTTACTTTGTTAAATTGGATTTTATAAGTGAGGCCCACCAATCGCAACTAATCAAAAAATATCGTTAACTGTAAAAAAACATGGAATACTTTAAAGATGAAATACTATGCATTTTTCATAGTTTTTTAAAAGGGTTCGTAATGTAAATTTTAATGATAACTATGAAGTATGGTTCAATAAAACCAACTGGGTACTTCAATTAATAATTATAAAATCTCTATTCAAGATTTTAAATTTTATTGCTAAGTTGTTAAATTATATCTAATATTTATCTTAATAAAAAATTTAATCATAAAGGTACAAAATACTATATATATTGATTAGATTTGTATCTATATATTAATACGTGAAGCCCAAACTTTGTATCCCTTTTTGAGAGAAATGCGCGAACGGATGAACGTGAAACTTGGCATAGTTAAAGTTTATATGGAGGAGAAGTGCAGAATGCTATTTTTTTTTATATAAAATGCATTAGAAGTACATTAAATTAATTAAAATATGCATTACTCACACTACTGTTTCAATTTTACACATGTAAATAAAAAAAGACATTTTGACATCTGTCAATAAAGGACTTCAAAAAAGGTTATGAAGGAGGTTGCTATGCTCGACTGTATGTATTATTTTACTCTTACGTTCCAATTACCCTTTTTCATTCTCCATTCTACAATGATATTATAACATAATACCCTTTGACAAAAGAACCGTAATAAAATTCAAACTTTAAAATACAATGAACTATGGTCGAATGTCGACCTCTGGGCGCCCACTAGTATATATTAATTAGATTTGTATAATATATAAGCGTGTAAAGCAGAGAATATGTGTTCTGACACAGACAACTAGAGGAAGCCAGCTCAGCGGAAGAGAACTCACTGGGCGACTCATCAGACGCGTCGACGCTACCGGCCGTCGCGAAGAAACTAAGGAAATCTACACACTGACATCAGCGCCCCACCCACCAAACCCTCGTGCGACTATAAATAGCTTTCTAGACTTAAACATTGTACCTAGGTAATTTATTTTCAATTCCGTTTAATTTTAACTTAGCCTTAGTTATAAGAGTACCGGTTTTGTAAGTTTTATAGGGTATTAATTGATAAATGAATTTAAAATAATATTTTTGATGCGTTACGATGACTCGTCGGGCGCCTTCTTCGAGAGTATGAGATTGTACAATAAATGTGAGTGTATTTTCGGAGTGGCTCGCGACAGAGCCCGTAGTTAAGTTTAATGATGTTTTTTTTTTGTTTGTTTGTAATGATTTTCATGTTTGTGAAAATTTATATCCCGCGTGACATTCCAGTAATTGTAAAATATGTTTGTCGGCGGCGAGGATTCCGCGAAGAGGCAACCGGGCCCTTCTATTCGACGATTTTCACTCTTTAACCTTATCGACAACATTTGTAATAGTATGGTATAGTAATATATATATATGCTACAAATTTTTAATAAGAAGATAATTTACTTACACGATTATTTTTTTTACAAAAACCGACCTCAACAATCTGCTTTAAAACGTATAATAACGAATGTCATTTCCTATTCGATTTTGTAAGTTCTCTGGAGAATTTACGAAGTTTAACGCTAAAAGCTAAAGAAATTAAAATGGGACCACCTTTAAAATATTCTCTTTATAATAGAAAAGTATTTCCCAAATCGGGTTTAAAAATGACGAAGTTTTAGGAGTTAACGAAAATTAAAAAAAATACAACCAAATTGGGAAACAAAACTCTTTTTGAAGTCTGTTAAAAATATTAATGAATATATTTCTAGTTTTTATTATTTTGTATTTGTACCAATCTTCTAGTAGACTATTACTGCCATTGTCGAGAAGATAATGATCTTACAAGTATTTTTCAATGTTATAACAAGATGGTGGCTACCGTCTTAGAACTTTCCAGAGAGTTTTTGTTGTAAGTCAGAATCTATACTCCGTGGTATAATTTTCCTATCCACTGCACTTGTACATAATAAACAAACTATATTACGTAAAACACAACCAATATTACAAAATATACAGTCAAATAACACAAGATTATAATTAAAATATAAAATCTACTACATGATATTCCAAGATCCCGCCAAAAACTCCGATAAGTATTTTTACAAGACGAAGCGGTTGCCATGACAACAGAGCTGGTTGTCAGCTTCTTATTCTTTTATTATTTCAAACAAAACAATAATGATATATAGATAATCGACGCAATAATTGTTCGGGTTAAAAAGGCCTCCAGTCTAGCGCATATCTACGAAAGTGCGTATAAAATAGGTAGTTACACATTAAAAATACATACTGTTATTATTCTTTATAGATTTATTGGCCATAATCTCACCCGACACTTGGTGACCATGTGGCCCTAGATGGCGACACACTACAGAAAACGGGAAAAAAAATTCAAAATTTCCAAATTTCTAGTTACGTAAGATACAATTTAATCAATCCAAGTGTGGAATATGTGATTTGTTGGTATTATAAGAGTGAAAAGCGTTTAAGAATCGGGTCCCGGTTGCCTTGAGGATGCCGGCGATGCCGTCACACTCACACCATTGCCTTATGACACAGTCTGCCCGCAGAGTTTATATGCAACAAGATAATACAAAGGACGTGTTACCCGGGCGCCGGGCACACGGGCCCACAATGTAGTTTTTACTGAACAAATATAAGATATTAATTTTATAATGTTGGATTTTTATTTACAACCATTTGATATATAACAACCGAAATCCTTTTTCCCTACTTGCATCTACATAAAAACAAAATTGTCCGCCGTTGTGCGCACATCACGTAAAAAGTACTGGACACATTCAAATTTTTTTTTTTGGTTTTACGGTTTTGTCATTTATTTCTTACCTAAAAGGAAATTATTACGATTTTATTCATTTGACATAAAGTAATGATAAGAAACTACGGATTTTATAAGGACTATGTGTTCAGAGATATGTGAATTGGGACAAACGGTGTGATGAGCATGTGCAGGAGAAGTTATAAACAGATTACATTGGCTTACAAAGAAATTTTGTAATCAAATTATATCCTTACTTTTAATTTTATTTATATTACAAAATACGTTAGTGTAATAAATAACCCAGGCGAAGCCGTAAGTGGCAGGTACTCTACTTAATAAAATTTACGAAAATCGTGTTGTTTAAAACTTGTCACAATTAAAATATTCTAGAAGCATGAAATTTTTCTAAGAATTACTCTAACAAATTACTTAAATATAGGTATGCAATAGAGAAAGATTTTTGAAAATTCACCCACAATGGGGGTTAAAAATAAATTAATCCTGAAATATTTCTTCTGGATAATTCCATCGTACACATGAATTATCATTATATTTTATATCATTAATATTTTTTATATCTAAAGCCACGTGTGTATCATAAAACTATAGATTGATAGCTATTATTCATATCCATTTATTTTATTAAATAGGTTTAACTGCCATAGTACAAGAATAAAATAAAAACATTGTTTGACTGCGACAACATTACACAGGGCACCTCCCCTCCAGACACGTGCACGCATACACGCCTACACATGCAAGTGGAAGAGTTTTATTTTATTTCCCTTATCAAACTGAAAGAGTTTAGAAAATTATCCGATACGAAATATATATAAGAGTTTTTGAGGTATGTATGCTTGGTACACATACGTTTCAACAACTCATATATGTATGAATAGTTAGCTTAGGTTAGCTCAGATAGATCGCGAATTGTATGTATCAGGCAACAGCCGAGGATGCCGTGCACCTTTGAGCTAGTTGTCAAATAAAATCGGCTGAGTGCCTTAAGCGCTCGTCTTAGTAGTCCGGTGAAGCTATTAAGACCTTGCTAGGTCAATAGCGTAGACAGTTCGAAAAAAAAAATTGTTTCAACATATTTTTATAACGCTATTGAGTGCAGTCCGCAAAGTGCAGTATTACTGTGATACTAAGTCCTCTTAACTGAAACTATTTTTCAGTATAACATTCAGTTCACATTAGAATTTTCATTTATTATTTTATGACACTGAATTATAAATACATACCTTGATTTAAAAATGTGATTGATTATGCTGAATAGGTACTATAGATAATAAATACAACAGATAGGTTGGCATTTCTATACAATGCAAATTACGTACCTGCCGGGAGTGCAACTATGCTGACATACGCGGTAATTAAAAAAAGTGGGTGTAAATACTTGTCATGCGAATGACACACTGTTTATGAATGATGCCTTTACATGACACGCTCTTTCACGCGCGATTAGAACGTGCAGGATTGAACACGACAAAACATGTACGCGAATTAACAATTGATTGTTATTGTTTGTCTTTACACACGGAATCTTTCCCGCGCGAAAGTGTTTTCACGCGGGAAAGAACGTGTCGTGTAAAGGCAGCAATTAGGTACAATAAGCACGATTGTAACTCCATTACATTATTTCTACATGTGTATATATGTGTTCGTTCGTTGGGCGGTAAACATTTATAAAAAAACTACTTTTTGTGAATTAAATATATAGGTTAGACATATACTGTCGGTGACTTTTTTGTGGGCATTATCAAGCTCTCCATTTTTTTCTGGAACTCAATCACATATCTCTCATCGTTAAGGTTGCGTTCGTAAGAAACGTTTTCGTTCGACCGTTTTTTCCCCGACTTACTTTGCAAATCCGACTTTTACATAAGAGTTGTTAATATATAACCTATGACACTCACAAATAACGTGGCTTTCTATTGCGAAAAGAATTTTCAAAATCGGTTTAGTATATCCAGATATTAGATACTATGTACGAAATATATTTTATTGACATATTTTTAATAGAAACATCAGAAAGTATAGTTAGTGAATCAATAAAGGCAGAATATTAGGCAGGCTGTTATATGTTCACAATTCCTATGCTCGGGACTACATACGCTCGTAGGAGTTTATAAGTTAAAATTCAAAACGATTTTTCGAAAACCCAACTATTTTAAATTATTCTTATGTGCTTGAAATACAATTCCATCAATCTACACTAATATTATAAAGAGGTGAGTTTGTGACGTTGTAGGGGGTAATCTCAGGAACTATTGGTCCGATTTGAAAAATTCAGTCAGTGTTATATAGCTCATTTATCGCGGAAGATTATAGACTATATATCATCACGCTAAGATTAATGGGAGCGGAGCCTCAATGAAGAATTTTTCAAAATCGGGTTATTTTTCCCCTTTAGAACTTCCGCTGCGTGTTAGTGGTAGCCCAAAGTAACTATTCCAACGGACTAAGTCGCAGGCAGAGGCTAGTTCTAGTATAGTATAACTGAAAGCCAATTTTGTTCTCCACGAGTTCATACGTAATTTACTTTTAGATCGAAATTAATGTTCGTGTGCCAATATAAACGTAATACATAACGATAATTGGGGTCGAAATGATCTTCCGCTTAGCAATTATAATTAAATCACTATTAATCAGTTCATTGAATTCATTTAATAATTAACAATATTATTGTTTAATCAACAATGACTTATTACTAATACATAATTATCCTTAACTATAATATTTATTTTACACAAACAAGCAATAAACAATACAACTCATAACTTAGCAAATTGATACGTCACCACCATTTGTAGTCTTTATATTAAATTATACATAATAATATTTACTTTTTGATCGATTCCACTCCACAAAATATTCAAAGTTATTTGCCAATCGATTATTATTCCATTTATATTATCAGCTTGTCCGACCGCATTGCTGAGGAATAAAAAAGTATACTATGACCTCGATATCTCATGTACATCTACATATTATAATTTGTAATATCTTGACAAAAAAAAAGTCGCAAATTTCAGACTTGACGTTTTCTTTATATTATTAAAAAATGTATAAGAATATGTCATAAGTGGCAAACGAACAGGTGGGTTACCTGCTGTTAAGTGATCACCACCGTCCATGGACACTAACAACACCAGAGGAGTCGCAAGTGCGTTGCCACCCTTTGGGGGAAGGGATTAGGGGACGGAGAGGAGAAGAGGGGACGGGAGCTGGGCCTCCAGCGCTCTCACTGACTGAACGAAACGCAACAATGTAAGCACTGTTACTTCACGCAGGTTTTTCTATGAGAGGGTGGTACTACCCCGGACGAGCCGATCCATTCATGCTGAAACCAGTAATAGTTTCAGCGTGGCTCTACCATCAAAATAATAAATGGGAAAGTGGGTTCGTTTGTTACGCTTTAACTACTCAACCGGTCAGCATTATGTAGGTACACGTGGTCAATCAAGACTACAGAAAAGAACATAAGGTAACTTTTCATTCAGAAAACATATTATCTACACCGAGGTACATGTGAAATCTTCATTAACGCGAGGTAAAAGCTAGTATACGATACCTGAGAACTCAATGCGGTGCATCGACATCCTGTTGCAAATGCGAATACAAAGTCGCCGGTCGACTACCGGCGGCCATCCTGCCGGCGAAGTCGGGTCGTCGCGGCGGCCGCGGCGCTCCCAGCAACATGTCTAGAACATTCCGCGGCGCGAACACATCGCCACCGTTCGAACCGGACGCACCGTTTCCAGAACCGACCGGAGAAAGCGGGGAATCCGTCGTCGCTCTTATAACTGTCGCACGTGATTCCCCTGAAAAGTAACACCGATATTTAACCCTTATCAGCTAGAGAAAAATTTCTTAACTACATATAATAAGAATGTAAATCTAATTCTAACGTATCTTAGAATAAGTAAGTACTCAAATACGTTTCAATCATTTTTAGGAATGTCTGTCGGTCTATTTGTTTGGAAACGCATCACTGCTAAAGTATCACGTTCACGATAAAACCTCACCAAGAAAATCGTAATCATCGAGAGTAACTTAGTCCTTGTTTCATTAAAATCGGTCCACTCTATCAAAAGTTATTGTAATTTTAATGACGACGCGGCGTAAGTACGAGAGAAAGTATATAAGTAACTGGAATTTATACATTCAGACTTTATTAATCTATTTTTTACAAAACGCAGACGAAGTCGCGGGCACACTTAGTTTAGAATAAAAACTTATAATCATACATGATATACTCGTAATCGCAAATAGACCCAGATCAACAGGAAACGAGTGGGAAATTCAAATATCTTCTAAATCTATATCCGAAATTACAATTTATTGAATGTACGTCACCAGAGAAAATTTAGCACAGGAAATAGATAACGCTTTTGATCCATCCAGAAGTTCTTTACGCAGCACA
This sequence comes from Antheraea pernyi, assembly GCA_015888305.1. NCBI lineage: Eukaryota > Metazoa > Arthropoda > Insecta > Lepidoptera > Saturniidae > Antheraea > Antheraea pernyi. Next base: position 47,671 of record MU160208.1, read on the forward strand.
CAAAATTTATTAATACGTAACAAATACCGAAAACACTCCTCTGGATTTTCTAGTTTATTAAAATACGTACACGTTATAAACCTATTTACTATTAGGTCCTAATATATAAGTTAGCGTTTTATATGAAAAATGTAAAACGAAAAAAATATTATGTAATTAAATAATTAATTAATCGATGTACCATTATATGTACCATAATATTATCTATGGACTTTCGCTATTTTATAGGTACTTTCATCGGTTCTATTGCTGAAAAGATTATGGGACCGTGAATTAATAAAACCAATAAAGGCGGTTTGAACTGTCTCATAGGGATTGAATATTTTCTTTGCAAGAAATTGTCCAGATTACGAAAATTTTTGTAATTTGTTAGAGTAATGTCGGGGAGTATGATGGGTATCAGAGACATTCCAACCGCTGTTCCTCTAATTTAAGACTGTCTGTCGTGAAGTATGGGGTCTAGCGTTATCCTAAACCAGTAGTGAGCTAGAGAGATTGACCAGTCTGAGTTATTTAACTGCTATATTTTCCATCATGATATGGAATTGTGTATGACTCCGGCACTGGTACCCCGAACACTCGCCAAAACATTTTTCTGAAATAAATTTCTCTTGGAATACACTTTGGCCAGTTCTCCTGGGTTCAACCACTGTCATGAGCGTTTCCGATTGTCTTAAAAGATCAATTGCTCGTCACAAGTAATGATTTCGGTCACTTGTTATTGTGATAGTTGAGTAATGTAATGCTGCACTCAGTGCATGTTTCTTGGTGTGCTTCATAGAACGTATGCGGAACACATTTCTTGAGCTTTTTCACTTTTTTTAATTTCTTTCAAATGAGTTTAAAAAATTATCACTCGGTGTATCACACACACATATCACACTATACGCCAGTAACTCTGACATGGTTTGTGATGGATTTGTTTCCACGATTACCTTTGATTCTCCATTGTCTAGTCTCCACGGGGTTTGTATCCAGTGGTCGAAGTTTTGAGAACGAAAAAAAACATGGGAACTAAAAACGTATCGTACTTTCTTTTGCAGTAAATTATATACATAATTAACCCTTCGAGGTGTTGGTTCGAGGTCACGTAGCGGTGATGCTACGGTGGAACTTGTATTCGTAAGTAGCCAATGATATTATAACTAAAAAGTTGTAGATACATTAACTACATGATATTTTGACAAAACAAATTGCACGATAACGCACACATACGTAAAGTAATATTGTAACACACTGACATAGATAAAATGTGGAAATAAAATGGCATATTCTCAATATCGGTGATGAAAAAGATATATGTAGTTATATGTTGCTTAGATACTGGCGGATTGACGGGGCAGCCGTCAAAAGTAAGCTAGCTAGCAAAGTTTCAATAGGGCGTTGTTGAAGCTATCTACAGCTTTTTAGCATTTTGTGAAAAGCACGATGTCAAAGAAAAATCAAATGGTGTGAAAACGAATGAATCACTAAATTCGAAACACAAATACACGAGCCTAAATTTGAATTTGGAATTTCTAACCAAAAGCCAAATTTGAGATCAAAAGGGCCAGTTCGACAACATGCCAATTTCATATGCGAGTTACCTAATCGAATGTGCGTTTGTTTGCTCGTTACGTTTTCACGCCATAACTAGGGAACATCATGAAATTTTTCATACGCGTTGTATCCAGACTGGATATTTTGATCACTATAAAACCTTTTTAACGTGGGGAAATCCCTTATGGATACGCCACCCTCCCGGGGGAGAGGGTGGGTTATGTCCGAGTCGCACGGACTAAAACCCCACGGTGTACCGACAGACCGTTTTGTGGGGGCGGCAAGGGATCGTTCAAGCTAATCAACCTTGTAGAGCACATTTAGGGGTCATTCAAGTATTACGTAAGCACTTATGGGGGGATGGTGGGGGTCCTTGATTTGCTTATTTTTGGTGACATAGGGGTCGGGGGGCCTGGGTGGTGATTACGTCAGCAATATTTATTTACTGAATTGTAAGAGATTTGAATATTCTTATATAAATGTTTACGTAATTATGGGGGGGGAGGGGGGGGAGGGTTAAGAACATTGCTTACTTTTGCTGACGAAGGGGATAGGGCGGGCAGAAATTACGTTATTATTAAATAAAAATTCTGCTACGTAATACTTGAATGGCCCCTTACGTCTTATTTTATTTTTGGCAACCAATCTTCTAGTGGATTATTACTGCCATTGTCGAGTAGGCAATGATATTACAAGTTTCTTGCGACAATTGCAATGAACTAACAAGATGGTGGCCGTTTCGTTAGAACTTTGAAGGGAGTTTTTGTGGCAAATCAGAATCCATGCTATTATTTCCGATCCACTTCACTTATGCACAGTAACCAAACTATATTACGTGAAACACCACCAATATAAAATATAAAGTCCACTACATGACATTCAGAGATCCTGCCAAAAACTCCTAAGGCATTATTAGTTAGAGAAGAATTAATTCACCTTTCCTTTTAATTAATAAAGTATGTTAGGTTTTTACGTATTTGCTTGTACTGCGTTCCTGAATTACACTATAATATCAGTTAGCTTACTCTAATGAAACTAATGACATTGGGCATTTACAAATAATCTATTCATCATATAAATATATTCAAATGTCTGTTTTTGTACAGGTTATGCTCCAAAATTATTAACGTCACCTTTAATTGTACATGTTTACACGTAGACTTTATCTAACATTAAATTAAATTAATATAAATGTATTCCATACATATTATATGAGACATCAAGAATTTAACAACTAGACCAAACCGTGTGACATTTGCAACTATTTTCCAGTTTAATTTTTTTTTAAACTTTAGTTCTTAAACGATTGTCAAGTGAAATATTACTCTTTGTATTTAAAAGACAGCTGTGATGTACAAATCACCTACTATACTATACCAATTGGTAATGAAATATTACATTTATCAAATATCGCAAGCAACAAATTTTACTAGCCATTTTTTGTACTCTATACACGATGAATACTGTACTGTACATATGTTTAGAATAAAAACTTAAAACTATAAATGATATAGTCGCAACCGCAAACAGACCCAGATCGACAGGAAACGAGTGGGAAATTTAAATATCTTCTAAATCTATATCGGAAATAACAATTTATTGAACGTACGTCACAGAGAAAATTTAGTACAGGAAATAGATAACGTTTTTGATCCATACCATAAGTTCTTTACACAACACACACAATTTATTACGTAAATTAATTAATACGTAACAAATACCGAAACCACTCGTTCTGGGTTCTATAGATGGATCGAGTTTGTTAAAATATAAACACATAAATCCTATTTACTTTTAAATCCTATCATATTGCATTAGCGTTGTATATGGGAAAAGTAAAAGGAAACATTTTTTTTTTTTCGAACTTACTACGCTTTTGACCTATCAAGGTCTTAACAGCTTCACCGGACTACGTAAAACGAAATAAATATTATGAAATTACATACTTAATGAATGTGCCATTATTAACTATGCACGTTCGTTATTTTATAGCGAAATACTGCTTACTTTTCTCACCAATTATATTATAACTAAAAAACTATAGATATATACATAAGCGTTTCGACAGTACCTTGTTAAAACTTGGCTAACTAGCTTATTTTTTTACGGCTGCCCTCGTCAATTCGCCCGTATCTTAGCAACAACTATTAAACTATTAAAAACTATTTCTTTTTCACCACCGATATTGAGAATATGCCATCTTAATTCGACATTTTATCTATGACGGTGTGTTACAATTTTAATGTACGTATATGTGCGTTATCGTGCCATTTCTTTTGTCCAAATATCATGTAGGTAATGTATCTACAGTTTTTTAGTTTTAATATCATTGTAAGTAACGCGATATTTTAAGTTTTCCATTTTTTTTTATGCCATAGATGGCAAACGAACCGGTGGGGCACCTGATGTTAAGTGATCAACACCATCCATGGACACTAACAACACCAGAGGAGTCGCAAGTGCGTTGCCATCCTTTGGGGGGAAGGGTTAGGGGAGGGAAAGAATGGGCCTCCGGCGCTCTCACTGACCGAACGAAACGCAACGAGGACTGTTACTTCACGTCGGTTTTCTATGGGAGGATGGTACTACCCCGGGCGAGCCGACCCATTCATGCTGAAACCAGTAATAGTTTCAGCTTAGCTCTACCACCATTTAGTGAAAAGCACGATATTAAAGAAAAATCAAATGTTGTGAAAACAAATGAATCACTAAAATTCGAAACACAAATACACAAGCCTAAATTTGAATTTGGAATTTCTAACCAAACGCCAAATTTGAGACCAAAGTGACCGACAAAAGTCGACAAAATGACAATTTCATATGTGAGTTACCTAATCGAATGCGAGTTTGTTTGATCGTTACGCTTTCACACCATAACTACTTAAGAGAACATCATGGAGTTTTTCATACAGGTGGTCGAGGATACATAAAAGGAGATAAGGTTACCTTTCATCGAGAAAGGATACTGTTCCCGAGGGATATGTCAAATCTACACTAACGTAACTTAATAACTTAAACACAATTAATAATTATGTACGGTTTTAAGTTCTCATTAAAGTTGTTATTAGTTATTAACATTAATTTTCTTAATTGTATCTTCTATGTTATTATTGTCTTTTGTACCGTATAATGAATCTATATCGTAGTGTACAGCTAGTGTATGATAAATGCTGTAATCGACTGTAATTAGTGGCATAATTTCTATCAACAATTTGCATGTATGTTACAGCTAATCTATTATGACTCTGTTGTCGATTCTTTGCTGATAAATAAATAAATAAACGTGAGCGGAGCCGCAAGCGAAAGCTAATAATGATATAAATGAAAATCTGAAAACTTTAACTGAAAACGCTATTAACCTAGCAAGGTCCTTAACAGCTTCACCGGACTACAATTACAATTATCGAATGGTAAATACACAAAATTCAACTTACCATCGGAACTGTGGTTATGCGCTCGACATTCGAGTAAAACACGTAGTATTGTACGATGTGCGGGCGAATTCGAATGCGCTCGTATGAGTGCTTCGAGTTCTCCCCAAACCTGACGCCATTGTTCTTCGCGACGGACGCTCGATTTACCCCTAATAATAAAATTAAACATTTTTGACGTGAAGACTTCTATAGGCGCGTTGAGTACTTTTTTTGGGTGAACAAAAAGCGTGAAACTCGCGTCATCGTCACCGCACACTTCTCATGAACTATATGTATACTGTATATATTTTTGAAGTAAAAACTTCTCAAGTCGGAGAACTTCTTTGGCAGGAGATATACTTATGATTCGCGTCATGACATGCTACTAAGCATGGCCGATCGTAATACGTTTGCGTCAGAATAGCGACGCGTAATATAGGGGCCTGTGTTTTTTTTATTGTAGCACGGCAAAGTGACTGCACTTTGCCTGATGGTAAGCACAGTACAGTCCAAAAACAACGGGGACCACCGAGTGACACTCTATCCATCGCTGGTCGCCGCTGTCATGCCGGCCTGCGAATAGCTGGATATGCACAGGCTGATCGCGAAACGCGACCCGCGGAAGCGAATCTCTATGACGGGCTTTTTCGCCATATACATGGTGGTTGCGACCCAGTCAGGATGTAAAACCCTACAACACCGCTTTCGCCATTGCCTCGTTAATAATAAACAAATACTTTTTAGGTGTTAATTTTATCAAAATAAAAATTTAAATTCAAAAATAAATCCTTCAAGTCCCATTAATTTAACTTTAACGGTTGATTTACAATCTATTTTTTAATTAAAAGTACCTAAAATTTACATTGTACAAAAAAAAATTGTTAAAATCGAAATTATTTAAAATCGCTTTGGGGGATTATTTTATCATGGTATGAACTCCTAAAAAAATACATGGAATTAATTTTTATGATCAAGTGGAAAATGGGGGTTCCAGTTGACGTGATCTTGCTCACCGGGTTTTTGTTGTTCTAATATTATACACTAATTATCCCAATAGATAAGAACTTAATACTACTACTAACTTAAAACTGAATACCTATAATTTGTAGGTAATACTGATGATGGGAACTCGTGTCTGGTCTCCATCCCTAGTAACGCCAGCAGCACAGTTCTGCATTGGTCAACCTCTTCATCGGTTAGAGATTCTTGCACCACTAAACTTGTTAAAGGTTCCATGACCTAAGAACACAAACGTTCATGAAACCAATACTCCTTGACTATGAATAGTACTCAATTAGGGACAAATAAAGAACAGGCAACAAATCTCGAAATTAAATATTTATATCAACAAAAACATCGGAACCAAACGTTGGAGAAACGACAAAATACTTTTTTTAGATCAATCACAATGAATATTTAAAATTACCTCTGGCTTTATGGCTGGCAAAAAGAAATATATGAGTATCTTGCGTAATAAAAAATATTTCAATCTGAACGACTTCAATCAAGTGGCCGTATCAAATCCAATATATTGAGCTACTAAAGTAGGGGCACGCTAAGATGGCCGTCTTGCCACATTACAATAGTGATGTGAGAAGTCAATTTATTTTCGAAAAGAATATAATCAAATGCAACTCGTGTTACATAAGTTTATGGATTTATTACCACTTCGAGTGGTAACTGATTAAAAAGTTTAAATAAAACGAAAATATAAATGCTTACTTAATTAATATATTTGAAAAATCAGTGTACTAAATTATTTTTTTGGCCTAGAGTTTTAAATTCAATAAAGTTTAAAACTAACTGACACTCACATTACTACTGACAATAAAGAACAACAATTTGCTTCTTTGAACGTAGTTATTATAATTTATATGAAACTTTATTAGCGGAGAAACGTCAAAACGGCCATCATTGCGTGCCGCTACCATAATTCACAAAACTAAGCTTCGATTCCATTGACTACCGTTTTCATTTATGGCATCAGGGCCAGAGCCGGATTAAGTCAGCGGAGAATTGTAGTAATAACATTAGCAAACTTAAAGTTACGACTAGGAAAGGTCACATTCTAAATATTTTACTGCTTTGCCAGACATGAACGTGGCAGCATTTGCTATTTCTTTGATGTAATAGGTAATCCCGCCCTGGCCAGGACCCACCTAGAAAGTTAAACTTAAAAACTGTAATAAACTTACCGTTCCTAAGTTAAATATAAGTGTGGATGATATAGTGAGAGGCCAGTACGTAGTGTGCCTCTGAATACGGGAACGTGCACGTGCATTAGCTCCGGCGCTGCGTAACGGATGTAACCTATTCTGTTGCATGAGTGCTCCGAACTCTTTTATTCTGTAAAAACCAATGATACTATAAGTAAAAAGCTGTAGATACGTTACCTACATGATACCTTGACAAAACAAATGGCACGATAACGCACACATACGTAAAGTAACATTGTAATGCCACAATGTCTTAGATAAATTGTGGAAGTAAGATGGCGTATTCTCAATATCGGTGGTGAAAAAGAAATAGTTATATGTTGCTTAGATTCGGTCGGATGGACGGGGCAGCCGTCAAAAATAGGTTAACCAGCCAAGTTTTAACAATGCGCTGTTGAAGCGCTTATGACGTATCTAACTTTTTGTTAATCATAATATCGTTGTGTAAAAATCACATAGCTCCTCAACTTTTGGAATAAAATTTTACATTATTCATTGTGTTACTTTACAACAACTGTTGTTATAAACTATTTTAAATTATATTTTATTGTTCTGAATAGGCAAAAGGTGTCTGGGGTAGATTGTGTTCAACAAAACTCAACCGTTGAAACTCGAGAAGGTGTATAAAATTATAATATAACCAGTTGTGTTATATGGATCCGAGTACTGGGCTACGAAAGAGACGAATGAGAAAAAATTACATGTGGCAGATATGTGAACTTTAATATGAATATGTGTTGTAACCAAAATGAAAAAGATTAAAAATGAATATATGAGAGGAAGTTTGAAAATAACATCAGTGACAGAGAAGTTGTTGAGTAATAGCATTGTACGAGCATATTGTGAGAAGAGATAAGAGTCATGTAACTAGAAACGTTTTGAGCATGAAAGTAGACGGATATAGCCGCAAAGGAAGACTGGTAAAACGGCTTGGATGGATGAGTGGAGAAGGAAAACTTGATGTGCCGACCCTACTGAAGTGGGATACGGTTAAGGAGATGACTAATGTGTTTAGTACTTCAACATTTTTTTTTTTCGAACTAGGAAGGCCTTATCAGCTTCACCGGACTACTGAAAGTGCATATAAATTCCAGTTTATTACTACACTAGCCGACCCGTGCCCACTTCGTTTGGGGGGAATAGGCATTATCAAGCTACAACTTTTTTCTAGAACTCAATCATATATCTCTCATCGTTAAGGCAGCGTTCGTAAGAAACGTTTTACCATTTTTTCTCCAACTCCCCAGATATTACCCCCTACAACCTCACAAACTTTACCTCTTTATGATATTAGTATAGATAATATAATTAGTTAATAGCTTCTACCCGCGACTTAGTACGCGTGGAATTGTTATTTTACGCTAAAACGCAGCGGAAGCTTTGAAAAGGAAAAAATATCTCGATTTTGCAACATTATTCATTGCTTCATTCTTATGGGTCTTAGCGTGATGATATATAACCTTTCCTGATAAATTAGCTATATAACACTGAAATAATTTTCCAAATCGGACCAGTAGTTCCTGAGATTACCCCTTACAACGTCACAAACTCACAACATCACAAACTTTACCTCTTTATAATATTAGTATAGATTATAAATATTGTTCGTATCGAGAAACGATGAGTTGCAAAAACAGAGACAAAGTTACGTGCACGAGAAAAGACGTACACGAATCAATCATGCAAATATGTGAAAAATAAATTATGCAGTAAGATTTATTTTGAGATCCAATCATCCAGATTATTACTGCCATTGTCGAGTAATAATAATTACAAGTTTCTTCCAATAATTTCAATGTTCCAACAAGGTGGTGAAATTTGTTAAAACTTTCCATGGAGTTTTTGTGGCATCTTAGAATTCATACTCCGTGTTATACCTACCAATATTACAAAGTATAGAGAAATAACACAAGACTATTAATAAAATATAAAATCCAATACATGACAGAACTAAGCTTAGTCCAGTCAAAAACTCCAGTAAGGGATTATTATACGCAATGCATGAATAACTATCTTTTGCCCGCGGCTTCACACTCGTTAAAACAGATCGATAATAATAATGACCCTATGTCATTTTCTATACCCTTGCCAACGTGTATAGACAATTTTATTGGTTGACAAGTTAAGGTAAGAAACGGTAACAAACTCGCATTTATAATATTAGTAAGGATACATAAAATTGAATAGGGGATTTTTTAACTTTCGGGGGAGTGCGAACAAAAGTTAGTTTATAATATTAGCGAGGATTAGGATAACATAATAGATCAAGAGTTGGGTTCCTAATGGAAATTAAACTTACCTGTAATCAACGATCCGTCCACCAGCGCCCTCTGAAAGCGCAGGAGGGTCATCATAAGGTGTACGGCCTCCTAACGCGCCTATCCACAACTCCCCGCCCTGTGCGGCCAGTACATGCGACGCAGATCGACCGCCACCTTTCCTGGATATCACGAGAAAAAAACGTCATACTTCCAAACCCGACCATAAATAATTCAATTAACGCCTAAAAACGCACCTAAGAGGGTTAAATTAATTACACTTTTTTATTTATTTATTGTAGCACGGCAAAGTGACTGCACTATGCCTGATGGTAAGCACAGTACAATCCAAAAACAATAGCGACCACCAAGTGACACACTATCCATCGCCGGTCGAATGCCGGCGTGCAAAAGGCTGGATATGCACAGGCTGATCCCGAAACGCGATCCATTAAGTGATACGTTAAGTAAATCCTACAATAATCATATACATACATGCTCTTTCTCGGACAGCACACATTAAAGACAGCAGACACACAAGCTAACAAAAAACTAAGATAAATCGTGAAGCGACACCTGGCGGATGTGGAACATCAAAATTTTATTATATATTATTATTTTATATATAATGTTATAGACATATTAATAAAGTAATACAATTTAAAATAATAATATATTTCTCAACCAATAAAACTGCTATGCGTAAACCTACAAAGCAAATTACGATAATAGATTTTACAAACCATCGAGATGCACAATTTTTAAATAAATAAAAACCGTTTTCGAAAAAGATATTTCGTTTAGTTTCAAGGCCAAAAACTATGGCGAAATTTTACCGATCAAATACAATATCGAACATTCACAACGAATAATGTAGCACGAAAGATGAACGGATAGATGGCGTTCAAAATAAATGTGACGATTATGTAGTTACGTGTTACGGCGTGACCGTCGATTTTATTACAACAACAAAAATAAGTAAAGAAGTTTTGATATCGCCATATAAATTAATACCATCATATCGATGGTGGAAAGGCTAATTGTATAAACTGTCAATGACTTCTTAATCAATTAACCTTTATACAGTCAATAAGACTAATATGTGAGAATTTTAATTAAAACCACGACACTTAATACTGTATGACTAATACTTAAGGACTATAGCAATTGAAGTGATTGAGATATTGAAGGTGGTAGAGCCACGCTGTAGCTATTACTAGATTCAGCATGAATGTGTCGGCTCGACTGCGGTAGTACCAACCGACCCACAGAAACACGGACGTGAAGTAACAGTGCTTGCATTGTTGCGTTTCGTTCGGTCAGTGAGAGTGCCGGAGGCCCACCTCCTTTCCCTCTT
>MU160208.1:58529-93488 GCA_015888305.1 Antheraea pernyi
CATACACAGGCTGGCAACGCACTTGCGACTCCCCTCAAAATCAAAATATCCTTTATTCAATTTAGGCCCTGGGAAGGCGCTTATGAACGACAAAGCTACTACCGGTTCGGAAAACAGCCCAGTCATCTAGAAGAACCGGCAAGAAACTCGATCTGGTTTATTTTTTCACGTCATATATTTGTACGGTAACATAAATATTTACATTCGTTATTAGTGGATGCACAGAGAGGGGCGTCATTTCCAGACGTCACAATCGTTCACGTATTGATCCACCCTATAATACCCTGGTGTTGCTAGTGTCTATAGACGGTGGAGATCACTTAACATCAGGTGACCCACCTGTTCGTTTGCTTACTATTGACATTAAAAAAAAAACATTTCTAAAAGTGTGTGTGTTGTACTAAATTTTTTTTCTTGTTTTAGGAGACCTATATTTATATAGTTATGGCCTTTTTTAAACATGAAAAACCTAGAGAGTAGTCCAGAATTGAATTTTTTTTTGTTAGGTAAGTCGCAGAATAGTCTTCTTTGAGAATCATTTCTAGACTATAAGGTATTAATTACCTGGGAACTTCAAGAGTAACAGATCGTCCATTGAGCAAAAAATTGACGAGACAAGCAGATGGCCGTGAAGCGACATCAGCTGGAGTCACTCTCCAGAGTGGTCCGCTACAACTACTCGCACCTCCCTCTGCACCACGAGGCGTCCACCAACGAAGTACCACCTAATTATTAATGTTTTTTAATCTAAATTGGTGGTAGATGACCAATTAAAAATAAAACAGCCACCGGAAAATATCTACAGATGCTTGGCGACAGATTTTATCTCGATAGTAGCTACACCGATACTAAAGAATGTTCTAACACCATACAATATACAACTTCATAACAATATATCTTTTAACTAAAGTTAAAAAAGCTTACAATAATTCTAAACAATGTTGACCAAAACGATGTTCGAATATGATACCACTGAACTATCATTAATAAATTAAATAAATTTTTTTTACAAAAAATAATAAACCACCTTCGATGTGAAAAACTAATAAGGCATTAAAAAGCGAAAAATAACTGAACTATGAAATTAACCAAAATTAAATAAAAAATATTGAAATTCGCGCTACCTAATAATATATTTGAAGCTATTCTCGATGAATGAGCTATATAACACTGAAAGAATTATTCAAATCGGACCCGTAGTTCCTGAGATTACCCCTTACAAAGCGAAAACATCACAAACTCACAACATCACAAACTTTACCTCTTTATAATATTAGTATAGATGAGTATGTATAAATATGTGAAAGTTTTCACGGCTTAACTACTGCATCGATTATCCTGACATTTTGTATAAACCTCGACACAGGTAAACTAAAGTATTTAGGGTATAATATGTACTGGTCCCAAGAGATTGATCTATCCAATTCTACATTGAAAACGAAGAAAGCCGCGATCAGAGGCTAGTTTGTTAATATATCTATTACTAAATCATCACTATTAAAGTGGAAGGCAAAAGAATTAAGTCTAAAGAAAATCTTTCATTCATAAAGTGCTTTATAAATGTTTAAGAATTTACTGAAGAAACTAACCGATTCCGCAGCTTCCGCAGGAGTTTGTCCCGCTTTTAAGCCCGCATGTGCATCTGCTGAATGTATGATTTCCACATCATAATTTGCACTCGAACTTGCATTTTGTTCTTCCTGAGATTAAATAACTTATATTTTAATAATTTTTTATTTAATTTATCTTTAGTAAACATTTATATGTATTAATTTGAATTCCTTAATAAAATAGGATGCTAACATGTAATCATGTGCTGAGAGCATTTTGAGTCTGTAATAATTCAAGAACATTGTATTATTACAACTATATGCGAACTCAATATAAATAAGCAAAGGATGAGTCATCGATCGTGGGAACGCAAAATTGTAAAAATAGATTATGTGGAAATTTAATGAATCGTTGGAGATTACTCCAGACTTACAGAGTTTTCTCATCTCATTTGATGAAAGACATATAAAGCGCACTGCAGTGCGACTGATCAGAGTTCTATTCTATATCGAATATGAAAGAGAAACAGAAAAGGGTTCTTCAAGAGGACTGTGACTACAGCAAATATAAGCCAAATATGGCTATATTAGAACTATGTTTCACAAATGGTACGTTATTAACCTATGAAAAATTGTTTTCTCAAGAGTTCTTGACTCGGTTTAGTTCCTAACTCCCGCCCTGAATCCTTCAGGGAAGAGGAGGTTCGGATTCCCTTGAATTTATGAATACGGTGTCTCCTAAAACTTTACTTATTATTGTGCATGTGTGTATGGCCACTTGTTTTTGTAGTATGTTTATGTTTGCTTCTAATTTATCTATGTATCTATGTATGCTTTTTGCTACTACGCCTGTTGTACCTATTACTATGGGGATTGTTTCTGTGTTTGTATTCCAGAGTCGGGTTAGTTCTACTTTTAAGGGGTGATATTTACTAAGCTTTTCTATTTCTTTTGGTCATATATTGTAGTCATATGGTACGGTTATGTCTATTAGGTAGGTTTTATTTACTGACTTATTTATGTATATTACGTCTGATCTATTGTGTGTTATTGTAACGTCCGTTTGTACTGGTATGTCCCACATTAGTTTCGCGAAGCTGTTTTCCTTTATCTGAGGTTGAGTATCAAAATTTTACACACATGTAAATGAAAGACTTATTGACATCCGTCATTTTAGTTTTACGTTCCAATTACCTTTTCAATATTTTTGCTCGCCTTACATGCCGTTTAAAATCAACTGGTCAAATTGTAGGTTAATTTTATAATAATATAACATATAAATTCATAAGTTAATGTCCCACATTAGTTTCGCGAAGCTGTTTTCCTTTATCTGAGGTTGAGTATCAAATTCACCTTCCACCATAGCTGATCTATTTTAAAATTGTGTTTTCTTGCTAGTGCCCACCAAATGTACTTTACTATGTTATTATGTCTGTTCACATAATAGGTGCCGGCCAGCTTTTCACATCCCGAGGTTATGTGCTGTATGGTCTCGTCTTTCGCTAAGCATAATCGACACCTACCATCGACAGATTTCTCGATGAATGAGCTATATAACACTGAAAGAATTATTCAAATCGGACCCGTAGTTCCTGAGATTACCCCTTACAAAGCGAAAACATCACAAACTCACAACATCACAAACTTTACCTCTTTATAATATTAGTATAGATGAGTATGTATAAATATGTGAAAGTTTTCACGGCTTAACTACTGCATCGATTATCCTGACATTTTGTATAAACCTCGACACAGGTAAACTAAAGTATTTAGGGTATAATATGTACTGGTCCCAAGAGATTGATCTATCCAATTCTACATTGAAAACGAAGAAAGCCGCGATCAGAGGCTAGTTTGTTAATATATCTATTACTAAATCATCACTATTAAAGTGGAAGGCAAAAGAATTAAGTCTAAAGAAAATCTTTCATTCATAAAGTGCTTTATAAATGTTTAAGAATTTACTGAAGAAACTAACCGATTCCGCAGCTTCCGCAGGAGTTTGTCCCGCTTTTAAGCCCGCATGTGCATCTGCTGAATGTATGATTTCCACATCATAATTTGCACTCGAACTTGCATTTTGTTCTTCCTGAGATTAAATAACTTATATTTTAATAATTTTTTATTTAATTTATCTTTAGTAAACATTTATATGTATTAATTTGAATTCCTTAATAAAATAGGATGCTAACATGTAATCATGTGCTGAGAGCATTTTGAGTCTGTAATAATTCAAGAACATTGTATTATTACAACTATATGCGAACTCAATATAAATAAGCAAAGGATGAGTCATCGATCGTGGGAACGCAAAATTGTAAAAATAGATTATGTGGAAATTTAATGAATCGTTGGAGATTACTCCAGACTTACAGAGTTTTCTCATCTCATTTGATGAAAGACATATAAAGCGCACTGCAGTGCGACTGATCAGAGTTCTATTCTATATCGAATATGAAAGAGAAACAGAAAAGGGTTCTTCAAGAGGACTGTGACTACAGCAGTATAAGCTAAATATGGCCATATTAGAACTGTGTTTCACAAATGATAGGTTATTAACTTATGAATGTAACAATATTATATTACATGTGTATAAATATTTTTCAGGATTTCAGTTACCAAAATTCACACTCAGTATACAAATATTACATAAAGAACTGTGTAAAATCTCAAACTTCTAAATCAAGTTGTTTACGCTAACATATGTGTTGTAAGGCACATAAAATCATCTTACCTTCATAGGAATACCTGTAACAGTGGTGATAGCCATTCCGTAATGTGGCAACACTAGCTGCCCTAATAGATTAGCCAACGCACTAGCTCGAGACACTATGACTTCAACACCCATTAAACCACCTCCCATCTGTTAAATTAGATAAATATTTGTTTTTTTTTTAAATAATTTAAGTAATATTTAAATATAAAAATAATTAGTTTAAGTACCATGATGACAAGTACATGATCATTTCAAATATATATTTTTGTGTATTGTAGATACATAATTACCTCAGTCAAGGGTTGATTATTGACTCTGGTTTCAGCCTTTTCAGGAGTCACATTGATTATAACTAAGTGACAATAGTTAACCATCAATAATCTGAAATTATTATAAAAATGCATTTTATTTCACCACTAGTTTTCCAAACCCAATAGGACTGGCAAGTTTATAGGTTCTTTGGAAGAGTATCTGGTACCAGATATATTAGAAATTTGAAGTCTGACGATACAATAATTTTTGTTTTTAGGATAGGTTAGGATAGGATAGGATTTTTAAGTAGTTTATGTTATTGTAATACTAAAGTTATTTTTAACTAATACTTATGTGTCAGACATCTTGACTTAATAAGTGATCTGTAGTGAGAAATTTTGTAATGCTTAACAGATTCAAAGTTACTTACGGTGTGTTATTATCATCTGTGCTTGTGGCTGGTTGAGTTAGTGAAGCCTTTTTGTTTTGTTGAATTAACGTATTAAGAGCTATTTCAGCTAGACTCCTAATAGAATCATCATCTCTGGCACTTGTTATACATATTATTCTACCACTGAAATTTATACATTATCTACAATTAATATATAGTTTCTATATTTAAAACAACCATCTGTATGATCATTAGTGTTGACACTGATAACTTAAAATATAGATAGAAGATAGGCTAACTGAGTAATGTGCAAAGTATAGTAGTCCAATTAGTCAATTAATCTCTGTTATTGATATGTGCTTGATTACTGAATAGAGAATATGGAATGAGATAATTATTCAGGAATGGTTAATTATTTTTAACAAAATAAATTAAGTTGTAGAGAATTACCATAGCCTTTAAAATGACAGGTATTAATGCAAGTACAGTCAAAATCGTTTATCGCTACATCATTTAGAATAACATACCCTTATATTGGCCCCGAACAAAGATCCCAACTGAATGCCGTATATCGAAAACATCACCGGTTGTTTCGACTATCGGTTTTTACGATTAAATAGAGTAGTCCCTTCGATGTCGTTATAATAGATTTTGACTGTATATTTGAAAAATCAGATGAAGACGTTCTATACAATTATGCTCAAGTTCAGAAAATTATCTGGCATTTATATCTTCTCTTAACGAATACAACGTACCGATTCTGGAAGATTCTTTCAGACGCTGGTCCTGTTGCTTGTATGGGTGAAGGCTCACCCAGAGACTCTATAGCGGCACACAGACCTACAACATCACCACCTGCCCCTCTGCGTACTGGCCCCACCAAACATAATCCATTAAGTATCTGTAAAATAAATCAACAAGTAATTCATGAACCGATTTATAGTCTGTTTCCAATAGAGCATGGAAGTTAGTAACATGATTTTTTGTTCATTATTATATCAATTTTACTTACCCTTGTGGTAGTACTACTACCTATTCATTATACTATTCATGTATATTAAGAATTCCTGTGATCCTTTACATAAATTGACTAAAATAAAACAGGGTCTAATAAATTATTTTATATTGTATATGTTCAATGTTCAACTAAGGTGGTAATATAAAAAATTGTATTGTACTTAAAATTGAGGTTCAAAAACCTCTACTTTTTTTTCTCAATCTGACTACGCTATTGACCTTGCAAGGTCTTCACAGCTTTACCGGACTACTAAAACATCAACTCATTTTTTCCCACTCCTACACTAAAAATTAGTAAAAATACAAAAGTGTACCAAATATTTGTTGAAACCTACAAAAGATTAAACCTATTTACTAAGTTTTTTTACAAGTGAACAATAGAAGTGAAAACTTATAAATAAATATATGATCATTTTAGTTCATACAGATTTATCAATGTTTAAATGTAAACAAATAATAATAACATTTAAATAAAGAAAATTAAAATTACACCAGAAAAAGTGTGTAAGAAATTAAATAAAAAAAACTTTACAAACGTTTTGTATAAAAAAACTTTTATAAGTATTATTTATTTTGGTAAAAAATTTATAAATAACTATTAAATTATTCTAATGTATGTCTGAAGTATTAATATGGTTAAATAAAAGCAAAAGCTTGCCTTGACACTAGATAAAATTTTCACTATTAGTAACATACAGCACAAATTGTACATACATAAATAATAGTTTGCTTATATACAAAACACATGCATATTATATTAAATTACCAATGATAACCACACACACAAACTATACAATTGAAATACTACACTGATTATATACAAAACTAGCAGTTCTGGCAGACGTTGTCCTACCTTGATAATAAGAAAAGTTGCCAAAATTCAACTCCTGCGCCCCCTACCGGTTTCAATTGTGAATCTAAACCATTCTCGGATCCACTCGAACACGCACACAGAATTTCATCCAAATCGGTCCAGCCATTTAGGAGGAGTTTAGTGACATACACACGTACAGAAGAAATTTATATATAAAGAAGAAGATATAAAATACAATATACTTGTACAGAGAAGATAGTCTATTTAATGCAAATAAGACACTCACATGTGTTAAATTCTGCTGTGAAGAAACCCATGTATTGAGAATATGTGCTGCAGAATCACTCACCACGAATCTCACCTGAAATTTATGACATATTTAAGACATCGTTTTTGGTAATAATTAAAAAATATATATATAAAAAAATATTATTAAACATTTTTTTTTCCTCGAACTGACTACGCTATTGACCCTGCAGGGTCTTCACAGCTTCACCGGACTATTTATTAAACATAGTAACATGCTCTAAATATTGCCTAATATGCCCTAATAATTTCTATGATTTTATCCACACATCTTACATTTTCCTTCTTACACTATCCAGAGGGTTATAAAAATAATTTTATTTTCTATTTAAAAATTTGAAATGTCAAATCTTAACTTTGATGCACAGTCACCCTTAAAAAAATACAGGTTTTGTATATGATAAACAATTTATAAATCTACTGTGATAACTTTATATTCTTTGAAGTATGATGGTGGATAGATATAGAAGCAGAGGAAGACTGAAAAGGTATGGATAGATTGTGTCCAAAATGATATGTGTATAAAAGGGGTGAATACTGAGATGGCATCTGACAGGGGACATACTATTCAGGAATGGATAAGAGTATGAAGATGATGAGGAAATTTATATTATTAATATAAATAAGACAAACTATCAATATAATATAAAAAAATGGTAGAGCCTGTAGACTCAACTGTAGGTTCAACTATGGAGCCACCATTGCCACACCAACTTCTGCCACAAAACAGTAGGTTTTTTTTTTTTTTATAGAAGCTCGGCAAAGTGACTGTACTGTGCCTGATGGTAAGCACAGTACAATCCAAAAACAATGGCGACCACCGAGAGACATACTATCCATCGCCGGTCGCCGCTGTCATGCCGGCCTGCGTAAGTATCTCTTCACGTTGCGCTTGAAGGACCCCATGTCATAGGAAGAAGGAAACACACTGGCCGGGAGCCTGTAGACTCAACTGTAGGTTCAACTATGGAGCCACCATTGCCACACCAACTTCTGCCATAAAACAGTAGGTAGTGCTTCCATAGCTTTCTTCTGGTTAAGAACACACACAGCACATGAGGCATTGTAACTCAGAGCAGCAAACTCTTATAAATGACCTTACTTATTTATTTACATGTGGATATAGCAACAGTCAACAGTCAACAAGGATAATACAATAACAATAATAAAAAATAGTAAACTAAACTGAAGACCTAAAATGTTTTATCACATAGAAACTTAACTTACACTATTAATAATAATAATAAAAAATTAAATGATATAATAGTAAGTACTGAAAAACATTAAACTTAAAGAAAAAAAACTGAATGTACTGTAATCCTTTTGCCTTGGCTATACAGATATGTATATATATAGTAGGGTGGTTCATTTCAGCAAACTTTTTTTTTCCTTGCTCATGCAAAATATTAATTTACATATAGAAAAAAAAATCTCACCAAATTTGAGCTCTTAATATTAATTTTAAGTACTTAAAATTTAAATTTAAAGTTTTACCATTCAAAATGCATGTAAAAAAATCTTCTTTTTTTTTCAATTTGGTTGGCACCGACTTCCAATACATCTCTAGGTAGCACATATATTCATATGTTTTATTTAATTTGGTTAATTTGATAAACTATTTATTTTCCGCTTTTTAGTGCCTTATGGGTTTTTGACTGATATTGAAGTCGGTTAATACTTTTTTTTGAAAATTTACTTTTTCTTCCTACTTTTAGCGGTTTGCTCGAAAAATTAAGAGAAAATATATTTTTTTCAAAAACTGTACATTGGCCACTCCTACTGGTGAACCAGTGCGAGTTACACAAAATAATACTAAGACTATTTTAAAGATCGTGAAATTCCACACAAGTTCTATCAAAGCGATTTGCAATATTGTAAAAGCCGGGTAAGCATTAGAAATTTGAAAAAAAAAAAGATTTTATTACATACATTTTGAATGGTAAAACTTTAAATTTAAATTGTAAGTACTTAAAATTAATATTAAGAGCTCAAACTTGGTGAGAATTTTTTTTTAAATTTGTAGATTAATATTTTGCATGAGCAATGAAAAAAAAAATTGCGGAAATAAACTACCCTAATATATAGGCTGCAGTAGGCACTTAATACAAGGTGGACTACTTAATATTTACAACTTCATAACATAAAAATAACATAAATCAGTACTCCGAACATTAATTCACACTAACTAAAAATGAACAGAAATAAGCAGACTGCTACTTTTTATTAAAACACTAATTATAGTGATTTGTTTTTATATCACATTTAGGGGTTAATTACTCCTTTAGCTGTACTTGCACAAAAATACAATTATGTTGATTGTTGATGGATATAATAAAATAATAAGTAATGTTTACTTGTATTTCAGCCGGGAAATTTTTAGGCCTAGCTGAAAACCAGCGCTGTTTTCAAAGGCGGCAATACGCTGACGCTAGGTCTTTTTGTCATAGTTTTACTTTTTTACGGTTAAGGTTTTTTTTGTACACTTATACTATGGCAATAAATATATTTCTTTCTTTCTTTCAAAATATCAGTATTTCAGATTCTGTTAAAGTTATGCCTGAATTGTTTTTCGGTAATAATTACCAGTACAGCTTTTGGATTTTTTTTTATTGTAGCACAGCATAATTGCTGCACTGTGCCTGATGGTAATCACAGTACAATCCAAAAACAATGGTGACTAACTAGTGACACACTATCTATCGCCGGTGTCATGGCGGCCTGCAAAAAGCTGGATATGCACAGACTGATCCCGAAACGCGACCTGCAGAAGCGAATCACTGTAACGGGCTTTTTCACCATATAAATGGTGGTTGTGAGCCAGTCAGGCTGTCAAACCCTACCACTCCGCTTTCGTCATTGCCTCGTTCGCTATTCAACAAGGAGCACCACGCGCAGGTGAGGTTGGCTTGGGTGTCTCAAGTCTTAGATGTTATTCGACACCCCTTACACCCCAAAACATTCGTTTTGCCAATAAACCTTATAAAATTATATTACACAAAGTCCTTACCAGTTTACCTTCTGGAAATAAGTCCCAAACAATGCGACAATATTCAACTGCTGCCTCGACACTACAGGTCCATAGAGATTTGCAAATAGGTGGCAACGGCACATAACCTGGGCCGCGGCTTTTCGTTACATCAAAATCTATTGGATTATCAGAAGAAATACCAAAGTATGGCGTATGATCCAGCACAAATATGGTTTTGTGATTAACAGGAAACATTTTCGTCATTTTAAAAGAAAATTAGTAACTTCGAACTCTATTTTACAAAATTAAATGTTTACAAATTATAAACAGATAGAAGTTGGCATGTTTTGACCACAGTTTGACATGTTTGACAGCACAACATTGACAGTCAGTTGATCACAGATTAATGGTTTGCGGAAATAATACATATTATATGTTATATAAACTATATAGTCAAGCTATATGCAAGATGCTTATAGTCTCTTAACCAAACTCCCGAAGCTTCTGGCGAGTTACTATCGATATATGTCGATTAGAAGATAACGCCTTTGCTATGGACCAATTGTGACCGTTACCGGTCGATTGCTTTCTTCAGATTCCTTCAACTGTTGGCAGTACAGTTCAGAATTGAAATTATCGAAGCAACCCATAATAAATGTTTTCCTGCTAAACCTAGTATCTTTCTGGCCATCAATCCTGGCTTGGTAACCATTTGCACCGGTTCATTGTTATTTGATCACGACCGTTTTCGCTTGACGTTATCGTAAGTGATCCTCTTTTTATCGCCAGTCATATAATATTATCCACTTCAGAAATAGATCAATTTTGTTGCAATTCAGTAGTAGGTGGTAGAGCTACGCTGATGCTATTAATGGTTTCAGCATGAACGGGTCGGCTCGACCGGGATAGTACCACCCTCTCATAGAAAACCGACGTGAAGTAACAGTGCTTGCATTGTTGCGTTTCATTCGGTCAGTAAGAGCGCCGGATGTCCCACCTCCCCTCCCCTTCCCCCTTCCCTTACTCTACCTCTCCCCCTAAACAGGCTGGCAACGCACTTGTGACTCCCCTGGTGTTGCAAGTGTCTATGGACGGTGCTGATCACTTAACATCAGGTGACACACCTGTACGTTTGCCTCATATGATATAAAACGATCCATAAGGTTATTGTTGGTTAACTCATGTAGCACCCATACATTCGAGTTCCTTTTCGTATTCAAGTTCATTCGTTGCCGGAACCAGAAATGGAATCGACCAAAATTGCTAGTGATTGTAACAGAGTCAGAACCATCACACTATTCACATTTTCAGCCACGTAGTTTACATTTTCTCCTTTATTAGAGAAAAGCTATAAAATATGGCATATTTTCTTTTTGCTGATCAAACAAAACCAAGTTAGGTAATCATAAAGCAGTGGGAAATGTTTTTAATGTACGAAATGTTATGTACTTAAAAACATGTAATATTTATAAATTGTTACTGCAATGTTCTTTTCTAATTGTATTCTTAAATTTTGCACAAAGTAATAACAAATATTATATCACCAAAAGTTGAATGTGCTAAAAACATGCATATTTATAAGAATTGTGAAAGGTATCAGGAGTATGAAAGGATAAAAGGTAAAATAACTGTAGTTACCTCGAGATTGTTTTATATATTTCAACTAGCCGACCCGTGCCCACTTCGTTGGGCGGTAATACGTAAGCGTGGAATGGTTATTTTGCGCTAAAACGCAGCGGAAGCTGTGAAAAGGAACAAAATACCTCAATTTTGCAACATTCTTCATTGCTGCTCCGCTCCTATGTGTCTTAGCGTAATGATATATAGCCTATAACCTTCCCTGATAAATGAGCTATATAACACTGAAAGAATTTTCCAAATCGGACCAGTAGTTCCTGAGATTACCCCTTACAACGTCACAAACTCACAAATTCACAAACTCTACCTCTTTATAATATTAGTATGTAGTATAAGTACAGATTATTTAAATATAGCTTTTACCAAGACCTTTTACAACTTCAGTTACAATGTTCTACCTGTCGTAAAGGTACGAATAGTTTTACACTTAATATTATAGAATAACACCAATCAATAAAGATTCGGAAGGTACCTACTCTTGTTTTCGATATTTCATAGAACATATTTTGACGCTATGTAAAGAGATAACTTTGATTTCCAGATATATCTTCAACTGCATTTAATTTGATTGTTTTTAAATTACAACGGCGACAAGCTTGCATATGAGTAACGTTCCGAGAGCATTACAGAAGTTTTAGGTATAAATAGTGGCCACGTTGCGTGGGTGTGATTACATCCTACTGGAAGTAGTATTGTTCGTTGTTTATGCCAGCTATGTTTATATTGTATATTTAGTATGATCTTTTCCATGAGAAAAATTACAGCGTCAAATTACTTGGTTTATTATATTACTGTTTCATAATAGAGATAATACAAAAACTGAAACACATTATTAACGACATCATAGATTTTGGGTCTTGTTTCTATATTAATCTCTAGTAGACTTGGTAGTCTTGACTACTTTTGTGGTGTAGACAATGGAGTCTAAAGGCAAGGGGAACAAACTGTGTTAAAAAGGGTTCACCAAAATGCCATAAATTAAGGTGGCACTACAGTTGGAGAGGGTCCGCGAAGATGACCCTCTGAGTGGCCGTCTCCGCCAACGGAGGACCGGAGGGAGGAGGCGGCGATTTGCCCTTCTCCTCCCACCACCATAGCCGGACCTGAGGGGGTGGGCCGGGGGGCCCATCTCCTCATTGCACGGGTCCGGTCGGCGAGGAGAGGCAGCTGGTGTGTACCCAGTCTGTCTCCCTATTAGGATGGAGCCCGGCGGCCACCTACCGCCGGGCGGACTGCTGGGGCGGCTATCTAAGGGGAATAGCTTAGTTCGATCCCTTGCCGCCCCAACAATACGGTCGGACGGTACACCGTGGGGTTTTAGTCTGTGCGAGTCGGACATAACCCATCCTCTCCCCCGAGAGGGTGGCGTATCCATAAGGGATTTCCCCACGTAAATAAAAAAAAAAAAAAAAGGCACTACAGTAGGAACAGCGTTCATTATTGTACAATTATTTCAAGAAGTTTTATGACAGGAGACACTCAAAAATAACTAAAAGCATTATTTAGAGTTCACAAAAATTCTATTACACTCACTTTTTCACAACACGCACAATAACGGGAAAATGTACTTTATTCATTACGTGTTAAGGTTAAATTCACACTAAATGTTGTTTATGTTATCTTTTCATTTGTGAGTGGAGTAATTTATTACTTTGCTCGTTTTATCGTAAGTATTAGATAATATTTTTAGCATTTGTGATTTTATTACAAGGTATTATGGTTGTAATTAGGTTGAACTTAAAACAGTTTTAAAACTTGTCTAAGTAAACAAATAGCTACACATCAGTATATATTTACGCAGACGGCTTTTAGCTTCGATTTGTACGTGACCCTTTATCTAGTTATTGTAGATCGAATTAACATCAATTATACTAAAACCGGTTATGTTGGTATTTTATGATTTTATTTCCACAGATGATATTCTTCTCTATTTTTTATATAGCCATTTGCTGAGCTATATGATCAACAATCTCAGGCGTGTGTTCCTAGAGATTGGACTTATCACGCATATAACCAAAAATAAATGGAAACCAACAATAAAATAACTAGTTTGTATATACATATTTACCTGATATCAACAATGCCTATCCTTCTGAGAAAGATGAGAAACAAATATTTATAGGTAAATTGTGAACGGCTAGTTGAACTATTAACCATAGATGAACTATTAATCCATGAAAAAAAATATTTACTCTCAAGCGCAAATTCACCCTTAATAAAATCTCTTAAAAAATTATCTCTTTAGTATAAAATAAATAAATGAAACAGAAACAAAGTTATGTTGTATAATATTTATATATATCTTAAATTAGCATCTATGTTAAAAGAAGTTAAAGCTAAATTGGGATTTGTTTGGACATACGTATGTGTTCATAAAATTGGGTAAATTTGAATTTCGAATAATTCTCAGATAGAGAGAGAATAAATGAGAATAAAGAGGTGCAGGCAACGAAAAAAAAATTACTTGCTCCAAAAAAATTGAGATACTTGCGAAACAAAAATATGTATAAAAAAAAGCCCATACACAGTCATGGGACACAAAAAAGTAAAAATATATTTAAAACTTATTTAGTGGTATATATTTCTACTATATATTTATATCTGTATAATTTAATATGTAATTGAGATATCGATATTTTTGCAGCCAATATTAAAAACCGTAAATTAGTCACAAAATATCACATCACTACGGTGAATGTGAGCAAATGTGAGAGAATGATAAAATGGTGTATTCGTCGATCAAACCGGGCCACACATCTTAGTCCGAAATTAAAATTATCATCCACCATTTTGTTTATTTTTGCGAAAATAACTTATTACCTAGATATAGTGATTACAAGGCTTCTGTCCACAAACAACAAAGTGACACGGCAATTCTGGCAATGATTATAAGATTAGGAATGTGCTATTAGCGTACCTGGCGACTATCGGCCCCTTGTGTTGAAAATTGCAGACATCGGCTGCACCGCCAGTAAACACCCTTCAAAAATTAATTCCCTACTGTTAAAGAAGAACAAAATCCCTAACACGCAGGGTAATCGAGTCGATGAGAAAGGTTCGCTGAAGTTCGTTCAACGGATTTTCAGCAAGTGCAAAGGGAGCAAGCCCCTGGCGTTAAAGGTACGTGGAGTGAAGTTATCGAAGGTCGAAGCCGAGGTTACACCGTTTTAACCTGAAAGAGTTTTTCGTTAAAGTGCGCCGTTTGTTTAGGAAGTATCGAAGAGTTGTGGGCGAGAGTCCCCCGTGGCGCGCCCGGCTAACATGAATCACACGCCTGCCCCTGACAGGCAGCAGCACGACACCAATGTGGACCAAGTTGAGGAGATGGAAACTCAAGATGGTGAGTGACATCATTTACTATCCTATCTCTACACCAACTTATTGTGTCCAATATTTGTCAAAACTTTAATGCAAATGTGTATGGCTAATTGATGTCAATTGTTATTGTATCAATTAGTAACTTTTGCGTGTATGAATTGTTACTTAACCTCAAAGATAGTTCTGACCATATTTAGCACAGTGATCAATTTTGTTTATATTAATGTCCAATATAAACTTAGTTAATACATAGGATTATTAATCTTCATTGATAATAATTATGTCATTGGTTGAAACCAATAAGTAACAAAATTTCTTTGTTCTAAAAGTGCAAGTTGTATTGTAGAATTCTAATTTTAGAAAACCTTGGTAAAGGTGTGTAATTTAAATGATGTCAGTATAATATATATTCATGCATTTTAAGTGAAAATATGCTGCACTTTTCTTTTTCAACTCGTGGATTTGTGCTGCAAGTTTTGTTTACTAAGCAGAATGTGTTGTTTCATTGAATTTTTAGTGTGATTAAATGTAGAAATATAAATATAGTTTTCATTTAAAGAGTACTTGAATATTTTTGTTTATTTCAGTATAATATACATTATTTTGCTGTATATATTGGATACTAACACATTAAAAAAAATTATTACTTAGTCTCTTTCAGTAAAATGTACATAAAAGTATAATGTCTAAAGAATTTGTCATAATTCAAGGTCTCTTATCACCTTAATCAATTTTATGAACTCTTTTTTTATTTAATATCTCTTCAGTGTTATTGTAAACATGTATAAAGCATATTTCTATAGTTATTGTTTACTATTCCTTTGATTAATTATATTATCAATAGCATCCTCTTGAATTAAGTTTATAGTTGTATATATAATAGTTTTATTTATCAAGATCACACAGATAAATATCATGATGGATTTGATTAGCTTCACTTTAGTAGACAGAAGACTTGAGACAGAATAATAATGAAGAGTGAATATTTCTAGAAATATATTTTTACTTTATAAAACTAACATTAATTGCATAATTTTATTAACTAGTGGGCGCCCAGTAGTCGACATTCAACCATAGTTCATTGATTTTTTAAAGGGATAAATATTATAATAATAGTTGTATGTTATAATATAATTGTTGAATGTAGAATAAAAAAGGGTTATTGGAACGTAAGAGTAAAATAATACATACAGTCGAGCATAGCAACCTCCTTCACAACCTTTTTTGAAGTCCTTTATTGACAGATGCCACAATGTCTTTTATTTACATCTGTGTATATGTTGTGTAAAATTGAAGCAGTAGTGTGAGTAATGCACATTTTAATTAATTTAATGTACTTCTAATGCATTTTATATAAAATAAATAGCTTTCTGCACTTCTCCTCCATATAAACTTTAACTGTGCCAAATTCCACATTCATCCGTTCGCCCAATTCCGTTAAAAAGGGATACAAAGTTTAGGCTTCATGTATTAATATATATGATGATACCAAAAACTGAAAACTCATGTAATATTATATCCAACATTACCATTGACTATCTACTTTGTATCCTATAATAATGGAACTGTAAGTATACTCATGAACCTGAAAAGTGCAGTTGGTTGCTTGCATAGTATATTGCTCATTCTTTTTAATGAATATTCTACACTTGCTGCATAAATCATTGTTAATAGTGTATGATATAGCTACTAAAATAGTTACTACATAACAAATATAAAATATCAAGTATTTTCACTTTTCCTCGCATATGAGGTATCCCTTGTATCTTTATAATTCTATGGGCAATTATTTTTTAAGTTAAGACCAGGGTGTTTGAATAAATTTTGTGAAGTGATTTATCTATTTGAAAATCTTACATTCTTAAGAGATTACTGTATGGGATTCTTCAAAAGGATTTCTAAAGCGTCAGCAATGTCTAAATTTTTCTTTTGTTGTTATGAAAACACATATGGTGTACACTTACCATTAGGTAGAATAAATGCTTCTCTGCCACCATCTTAGTATATAAAAAAGTTTTCATAGAAATTAAATTTTCATTTTAGCTCTGGAGCTCTAGGGGAAAAGGCTGCTATAGTAATTAAGGCTTAATGTCAGATTTATCTGTACAAAGTTAGTAAATTAGCTTAATCAGAATTAAATATTTCATACTTCCCATTGTTATATGCAATATAAAAATAAAAAAGTAATTTTCCTGAAAATGCCTTTTCTGAATTACTCTATTTATATAATTAGCTTAATTGATGGAATTAGTACAGTTGATAGAACCAATGGATAAATGAATTGCTTAATGACTATTGTTTTAATGTGAAATTAAGTTTTTTATATCTCATAGACAACTTTTATGAATGAAAAAGATTAAAATTTAAATGACTACACAGTGAATATTTCAATGTTTTAATAAACTACGATCTTTTTAAAATAAATATGAATTAAATGATCTAATATATACATATGAGTAATTTGCATTGCACATTCTATCACTCGGAATAATTAATTAGTGCACCATATTTTATATTTTTAATAATAACAAAAATTAAACTTTCACAACTTCCTTTTAATATGTATATTAATTACTATATAACATTTCATAAAGTGCTAGTAAGAAGTTCTTGCAATTAATTTAATAGTGTAATTAAATCAATTTTACTGAAAAAATAAAAATCAAAGAAAAGAAGACTGCAAATGCACTTTTACACAATAGATTACATTTTGTTACAGAAAGTTGATTTCTACATTTGTTACAGTAATTCAGAACATTAATAATGCTTTTATTGCAATAAGATTGCAATTATTTCAATTTCCTTGTAGTATTAAAGATTTATAAAATATTAAAAAAAAAAAAGTATATAATGTAACTGGCTTGCACTTTATATATCTTTTATTATTTCAATTTTGACAATTGACAAGGATTGTCAAGTTTGATTGTATGGAGAAATATAACATAAAAATACAAATACATATTATTGTTTCCTTTATTTTAGTGAATAGATTAAATATAAGATTTCTTGTAGGTTGTGGATCCAGGTCCACATGTTTTTAATTGAATAAAGAAAAGTAACGAAATTTTTATTACATATTTACCAAAAGTTTTAATAACAAATTATTTTAATTGTGAATTGTATATCTGTATTTAAGTATTAATGTTTGGTTTTTAAATTAGTGTGAAAAGTTTTCTTATGAAAAAATATTTAGTTTGCCATAAACTCCACAAAATCAAAAGAGATGTATGAAATCATTTCCTTTTTTTATTTTCAGTGGAAACTGTGTACACCGTTACAGACAAGACATGGGATGACGATCTAATGAAGGGATCCAATGGTGAAGTTGTTATGGGTGAAGTTATGAAGACTCAGGAGACCACATCTTCAGAAATGCCGGTAATGTTTTTTTTATTACCTGTGTTTTATTTTGTTTGTTATTATTAATGCTACAGGGTCATAAAATATTCCTACAGTCAAAAGAAACCAGCTTATGCTTTTGTAATACACAAATTTGTATATAATTATTGTTTACTAAATAATAGATGTAATATTGTTATGATTCAAGCAAGTATAGGCATTTTTTTTGCATATAAATTTAATTTACATAATGTTGCAATTTGATATAAACTTAAAAAGTATAAACTGGCGTAGTGTGGGCCTTGAATTTATTATTTGAAAGATATGTAATCTGCTTAGGAATTTTATAGTAAAAGATGTCTTTGAAAGTCTGAAATAATTATTGAGAATATCTAATAATTTGCCTTGAAGATTTTCAAAATTAGACCCTGTATTAGGATACAGGATACTGAGGTTAGAACTTTGAAACATTGTCTTAAAAATGAAATTTTACATAACCACAAGGAGTGCGTAACATTAAAGGTATTGTAATAATCTTTAGATCAGTAGTTACAAGTGCACTTATCAGTTTACTAGTATTGCGATAAATTATGCAATGGACAACTTTTGCATTACCAATTGTCATCGGTTTCAATGATCATGTCAATGATGTCTCATTGTATAAATATGTGTACCTTATCATTCAGTTCCATAAGTCTTCTGAAAATCCCAATATATTTTTAATACAGTAGTTATAAAAAAAATATATAACACAATATTACCCCTTAGTACCCAGTTTTTTAAGACCAAGATCTCAAAATGACAGATCATGCTTTTAAATAATTTGACAATTTGATTGAATTTGATATTGTTCAAGTTTTTCAAATGTTGTAATACATAGTTTTTTTTTAATTCATTCTACCAACAACATGTTGACCAGTGCATCATAAGGTCTATATTCCATTTGTATTGAGCTTAAATCCTTATTGTGAGTACAGTACTGGGTATAAATAGAATACTGACTGACACTGAAATATTTTACGAAACAAAAATTTCAGCCTATGCTTTTATATGGGAAACTTTAAATGTCTACTAAATATTGGTTTAGACATAACTTCGAGATTAAACAAAGTAATTTGTATGTAAATGTTGTAGGCTGATTTTGATAAGGACATCATTAATAATTAGTACTGTACATCCGCCATCTGTACAAGGCATCAAGTATGTGTCTGATGAAACCATCTCAGAGATGTCTGTCTATGTTCATACATATCCTTACTAGATGTAGATTTTTATAAGACAAATACTATGGCTGGTTGTGAGATGCAAACCATCAGACACCAGTCTAAATTTAGATTCACTAGTTGTTTACAATGTTTCCATTGTCAAATTATATACCTAAACCTTCCTCATGAATCATTTTATCTACTGGATAAAACTGCATGAAAATCCGTTCAATAGTGTTTGAGTTTATCACAAACAGACAGAAAGACATACAGACATGGCAGAGAACTTTGTTTTATAATATGAACTTTTCAGAGGACTGAGAGGAAAAGGTTTATATTTTATATGTGAAAATGTATATACGAGGTGTGTTCAGAAAATAACGGGAATTTTAAAATGTTGCGTGTTTGGAGAGTCCATTTGTCAAATCTTTTTTCATTATTATGTTGTTTTACATGCCCCTGAAGTATGATAAAATTTTTAACTGTATTCATTGCTTACTTTGTCTGTAGCAGCCGCTAAGGTTAGACGTGATTTATGAATTTGGCGATTTTCGTTTGTTAAAATAATTTTGAAATTTTGCGTAAAAATTGAAATAAACTTTAAGAAAGTTTGTGAAATGTTAACAAAGCCCTATGGCGAGTCTGTTATTAGTAAAACAAGAGTTTACGAGTGGTATAAGCGTTTTCAAGGTGGCCGTCAAGATGTTGAAGATGACGAGCGCCCCGGACGCCCCAGCACATCAACAACCGATCAAAACGTGGAAAAAGTGAAAGCAATGGTTATGAATGATCACCGAATCACAATCAGAGAAGTCGTTGATGATGTTGGCATATCGATTGGCTCATGTTATGAAATTTTTTCGAATGTTTTGGGTTTCAAACACGTGGCAACAAAATTTGTTGCTTCACTTCGTTGCTTGTTCGTGAATTCTTGGTCAAAAACAATACTGTAACGATGCCCCAGCCTCCATATTCGCCAGATAAGGCTCCGATTGACTTTTTCCTGTTTCCAAAAATAAAGAGAACCTTAAAGGGCCATTTTACAAGCATATATGACATTAAAAGCACATCGCTGAAAGAGCCAAAGGCTATCCCAAAAATCTAGTCTGAGAAGTGTTTCAAATTGCGATGATTGGAAGAAGCGCTGGCATAAGTGCATAATATCGAATATGGACTATTTTGAAGGCGACAACATTAATGTATTATACTCTACAAGAAACTGCGATGTAAAAAATTTTAGCTCATCAATTTTAGCATACGGTTTAAAAGTTATGATACTTTTAATGAAAAAATATTTTTTTACGTGTTATTTAAATGGGAAACTTTGACTGCTCACCGACACCTTTTAAAATTAATCTAAAAATTCAGCCTTCCGCAGACATTTTTCTCTCGGTAATAGATTCATTTTAACCTATAACTTCGATAGGTTCGTTTTTTTGGCTCACCCTAATATATATATTTATGCTTGTAAATTTGTCACTGACAGAGAAGACGTTTTTGGAATAAATACCGTGTTATTATGAGATTACCATTTACTATCGTAATTATGATTAACTAGCTGTTTCCCCGGTTTCGCCTTTTTGTGTTAATGAAGGTAATAAGACCCCGTGTCTCCTTTATGATACGACCATGTAATTAAATAATGTGACAGCTAAATAACTGAGTGTTAATCTGCCAATATTTATTTTATTATCAATATCCAAATAAGTGATTCGTTATGAAGAGATGCGCCTACATATATTAAGAAATCGATTTTTGCTCATATAGGTAGCCAGATATTTACAACACATTCACTAGCTACTCTTTTCAAAAGAGAACATGAGTACACAATCTTATACATTATTCTACTTCAGATGCATCATATCAATCACTGATAAAAATATTGGTGTTGACAAAATATGTATATTTACAAAAATTTTCTTTGTCTCAAGAAAATCTTTGCGAATAAACACATTTAGATAACTGTCGAGAGGACATACATGTATCAAGTTTTTTTTATTCGGAATGAGCTTGTGTTTTTTTGTGTAATTTTTGAAACTAATATGCGGAATTGCTGGGAAAGTTTTAAAATTGTATTTTTAATTCACATCTTTAAATTTTTTATATTTTTATGCAAATGTAAATGTAATTTTTTTTTATGAAATGTTTTTCACATTATTGTTATCTTGTTACGATTAATGGTTATAGCCTGTTTTGTCGATTCTAATTCGTTTCACTAATACATCTTATTATCTGGTATTTGATTTACATTACCGGTTTTCATTGCATCTTCCCAAGAAATTGATAGAATGTTATCTGTTTTCATTGAATGTATAATTACTCTCAAATATACATTTATGTGCTAATGAATACTTAACCGATTCGGGTGAAAAGTATGAACTTTATAGAGTGAAATTACTTCAAGAATAAGTGTTAAAAGCATATTAAAAGAGAAATTTACAGTGTATTGCGATTTACGCCATACGTATAAATCTAGTTAACACCTTTAATGAAATCGGTCAACTAATAGTATATGATGATAATCGTTTTCTTATACGCATTGAATTGATCGTGTTACATGGATTTTTGTTTTCTGTCTGTAGAAGACGGCTCGTCTATAAGACTCCTATGCACATTTTGGTTTAACGATCAAGTTCAAGGAGTATGGTATCTTAATTTTGCTATCCGAATACATTCTTGACAATTTAATGTATGTCCATAAGAACCTTGAAAAGCTAGATTTCGTAAAAATTCCGGCACAATTACAAGAAACTGTGACAAACTGGTTCATAAAGTTCATACTTTATAGAGTGAAATTACTTCAAGAATAAGTGTTAAAAGCATATTAAAAGAGAAATTTACAGTGTATTGCGATTTACGCCATACGTATAAATCTAGTTAACACCTTTAATGAAATCGGTCAACCAATAGTATATGATGATACTCGTTTTCTTATACGCATTGAATTGATCGTGTTACATGGATTT
The DNA here is from genome assembly GCA_015888305.1 of Antheraea pernyi. Lineage (NCBI taxonomy): Eukaryota > Metazoa > Arthropoda > Insecta > Lepidoptera > Saturniidae > Antheraea > Antheraea pernyi. The sequence goes on from MU160208.1 coordinate 81,010, forward strand.
TTGTTTTCTGTCTGTAGAAGACGGCTCGTCTATAAGACTCCTATGCACATTTTGTATTTCATTTCGTATACATTTTTCTATAGAGCTCTTTTAATTAAATGTTTGTCAACGTCGCCAAAACCTGGAAGAAAGCGTATGTAACCACAAAAATATCAAGAAATTACCATTTTCAATATCTTTAGCTGGAGAGTTATTTTTGGGGGAAATACATGTTTTATATCACACTTGTACATTTAAAAAAAACTTGAAAGGTTTTAGCATTTAACCACAATCTCATCTGACATTAAACAAGTATGTAGTCTAAAACACGCTTGAACCTAGAGAACTGTCTCTAAAATAGCTACTAGAACCCATCTATGGATACACTATCCACCTATGCTAACCAATGAATTCTAAATTATCTACATAACTCACTTGTTCTCGCCAGGTTCCTTGAGTTATTAAAAAAATATCAAAATGTCAATGGAATACAAGAAATAAATAAAACCATCTGTGAAAAATTCCACGTCGAATGGTCATAGTCCCATGCTGATACTTCCAGTAGTTTTGATCTGATTGAGCCTCGCGCGATACAGTGACACAAAATCTTACATCACTGCGACAACATTACGCATATCACCTCCACACACGTGCTCGCATACACGCTTACACATGCAGGTGGAAGGGTTTTATTTTTTCCCCTTTTCAAACTGAAATAGTTTAAAATATTATCCGATACGAAATATATATAAGGGTTGTTGAGGTATGTATGCTTGGTACACATATATGTTTCAACAACTCATATATGTATGAATAGTTAGCTTAGCTTAGGTTAGCTTACATAGGTCGCGAATTGCATGTATCAGGCAACAGACAAAGCCGAGGTGTGCCGCGCACCCTTGAGCTAGTTGTCAAAATAAAATCGGCTGAGTGCCTTAAGCGCTCGCCTTAGTAGTCCGGTGAAGCTGTTAATACCTTGCTTGGTCAATAGCGTAGTCAGTTCAAAAAATCTGATTGAGCCTCAAAGGAAGTGTATTTTAAGTGTAGATTTATAGATTAGAAGAATAAGAGTATGCCTATCTATACTAATATTATAGAGCTGGAGGGTTTGTTTGTGTGGTTGGTTGATCGTATTAATCTCAGGTAGTACTGATCCGATTTCAAAAATTCAGTGTAATAAAAGTCGTTTATCGAAGAAGACTATAGGCTATAATAATCACGCTAAGACGAATAGGAGCAGAGAACCAATGAAGAACGTTTCAAAATCAAGGTGTTTTTTCCTTTTGAGAGCTTTCACTGCGTGTTAGGAGTTAACCCAAAATAACTATTAAACGCGGACGAAGTTATTATATTTTTGTGTAATTGTATTCCCATGTGGGTATTTTTTTTATCAGTGAAATTTGAATTTTGATGACTTTTGGTTTTATTACAATCATGATCTTTACATCAAAAGTGTTACGATAGACACATTACATGATATCTTACTTTAATTTTGATTACAGCTGGCGTGTCTCGATGCAGAAATGGAAGATGACGAGGCGCGTTCTGAGGCGACATTCCGTTTCACTGTACATAACTTCAGAAGCATGAAGGATTCTGTACTCTCGCCGCCATGCTATGTTCGCAATCTACCCTGGAAGATTATGGCAATGCCTCGTCAAGCACCATCTCCTGATAGGCAACAACAGAAGTCTTTGGGTTTCTTCCTTCAGTGTAATGGTGAAAGTGAATCATCTAGTTGGTCCTGTTACGCCATGGCCGAGTTAAGGCTTATCCCTCAGAAGCCTGATGTTGAACCGTTTTTCAGAAAGATTCAGCATTTATTCTACAGGTACGTGTTCTTATATAATGTGTGATGATTCAATATAAGACAACAGTGCAATTTTGAAAAAACATTGTAGTCATGAGATATACATGAGTTTAAAGAGGCAGATGTGCATGGTTATGTACAAGTGTTTTCGAATCAGCTAACATACAACCAGTAACCAAGTTGGATAAGAGGGATTTGTTCCCGACTGAGTTGCAACTACTATGTACATGATGGCTTCTTTTACTAGTCCAGTAGTCAAGAGCTTTGCATGTCGGCATCAAATCAAATCAAAATACTCTATTCAATTTAGGCCCTAAGAAGACACTTATGAACGTCAAAACTACCACCGGTTCGGAAAACAACGCAGTCATCAAGAAGAACCGGCAAGAAACTCGATCTTATCTTTTTAACAAATATATATAATATTTAGAATATATTACGTAAATGTCACAAACGCTTTTCATGGATGCACGGAGATGAGTCAATTCCAAACATCACCATCGTTCACATATTGATCCACTCTATAATAGCCTTTTGCCACCAAAACCCACTTGATATGGCGCTTTGTGATGATTCAATTTAAGACAACAGTGCAATTTTGAAAAAACATTGTAGTCATGAGATATACATGAGTTTAAAGAGGCAGATGTGCATGGTTATGTACAAGTGTTTTCGAATCAGCTAACATACAACCAGTAACCAAATTGGGTAGGAGGGATTTGTTCCCGACCAAGTTGCAACTACTATGCACATGATGGCTTCTTTTACTAGTCCAATAGTCAAGAGCTTTGCATGTCTCCATCAAACCAAATCAAAAACACTTTATTCAATTTAGGCCCTAAGAAGGCACTTATGAATGTCAAAACTACCACCGGTTCGGAAAACAACGCAGTCATCGAGAAGAACCGGCATGAAACTCGATCTGGTTTATCTTTTTAACAAATATATATAATATTTAGAATATATTAGGTAAATGTCACAAACGTTTTTCATGGATGCACAGAGATGAGTCAATTCCAGACATCACCATCGTTCACATATTGATCCACACTATAATAGCCTTCTGCCACCAAAACCCACTTGATATGGCACTTAAATTTGCAATCCAGCAAATCGTTAATATCCTTTGGGACTTTGTTGTAAAATCTAACATTATTTTCCGAAAAACTTCCTGTTTTTACTAAGTCTAAAATGTGGGACAACCAGTTTGTCACAGTTTCTAGTAATTGTGCCGGATTTTTTACGAAATCTAGCTTTTCAAGGTTCTTACGGACATACATTAAATTGTCAAGAATGTTTTCGGATAGCAAAATTAAGATACCATACTCCTTGAACTTGATCGTTAAAGATTCGCAGCATGACACCGACTAGTGATGATGAATTGCGGATTTCATGTAGATCATCATTGTTGGATTCACTTTGCTTACCATCAGTAATGCTGTCACGATGACATGCTATTATTAAAATAACGGTCTAATATGTATATGAACTATTAAGCTACTACTTAACATTAAAAAAAGCTTGACTATACAGAGTATAATTACAGAGGAGATTATTATTAAAAGTAGGTAAGAATAACTTTGTTATTGAAGTAATTTTTTTAATTTACATTTAATATGATCACTATAAACCACAGACTGTAATTAGTTGCCCATAATACCTTTTTATAGACAGCATTCATTGGAGTATTGTAGATAAGAACATGTTTTCTAGGAAAGTTAGTTTAGAATAGGTCATCATTTATAACGAACTAGCTGATACCTTTGACTTCATCTGTATTATTTATTACCTTAACAATATACCTTATGTACAGAAGAAAAAACAAGCATCACAATACTTGATTAACTTATCGCCGGCAGACAAATTAACATCTCTGAATTCTTAGTGTTTATAACAATTGTGGTTTGTTATATTCATAAAAATAATTATTTCTTTTTTGTGATAAAGACCAATTATCTAGCAAGTAAAACTAAAATAAATTGATCGAAATCTCATCAGTTGTTTTGTCCGATATGCACACACAGCGGCAGATTTCTGTCATTTTATTTATATGAGTCCTCGTTCCAGTGGTCGAGCTTCGATCAAAGATTAAAAAAAAAACATTTTGTGTTATACTAAAGCTCCTCAATAACTATAAAATAAGAATGAGTTAAGTACACTGACTAACAGAAGAGGGAGATGTTTTTAACCATTACCCACTTTTTATATATATTTATTATTATACTATTTATATATATCTAAGTGAACAGTTTAATTGTTTTTCCAGCAAAGAGAATGATTGGGGTTTCTCTCACTTCATGGCGTGGAATGATGTTTCCGATCCCGAGAAGGGTTTCATAAAAGACGACTCGATTATCCTAGAGGTGCATGTTACAGCTGAAGCACCACACGGCGTGTCCTGGGATTCTAAAAAACACACCGGATATGTAGGCAAGTATAACGGGAATATATTTATGCAATAGGCATGATGTTCTCTTTTGCTGTTTGTAAATAACTCGTTTGTTTGTGAGTTTTTGGCGGAATCTTACTCTGCCTTCTATATTTTATTGATAATCTTGTGGTATTTGACTCCATATTTTGTACTAATTGGTGCCATTTTATATAATACTAGCCTCAGCCCGCGACTTCGTCCGCGTGGAATAGTTACTTTGGGTTAACGCTAAACACGCAGCGGAAGCTTTCAAGAGGAAAAAAAAATACCCCGATTTTGAAACATTATTCATTTGTGCTCCGCTCCTATGGGTCTCAGCGTGATGATATATAGTCTATAAACCTTACCCGATAAATGAGCTATATAACGTTGAAATAATTTTTCAAATAGGACCAGTAGTTACCGAGATTACCCCCTACAACGTCACAAACTCATAGACTCACAGACTTTACCTCTTTATAATATTATATATATAATATAGCTCCGTTATTGTGCACAAGTAAGTAGTAAAATAATACCGCAAAGCATGAATTCTGAGATTCCACAAATACTTCCGGGAATATTTTAACAAGAGGGCCATTATCTTGTCAGAATCTTAAAATTATCACATGATACTTGCAATATTATAACCTACTTGACAATGGCACTAATAATCAATAAGATTAAAGAAAAAAAAAATCTTTCTTTAATATTAATAAAAATGATCCTATTCCACAACATCATTGACTTCTATAGTAATACTTCTATAGTTCATTAGAATCAGTTTGTCTGTAAACATATTTCACTTTTATAATAAATATTAGATATAAATCTATGCGGGTATTGTACTATTTTAATACACCTATCTACCCACTATTTATGCCCGCGACGTCACACGCCTTTGTGGTTATTTATTGTATTCTCTTTGTTTAAATATCTATGCATACCAAGTGTCATGGCGTTCGGTTGAATAGTATAAAAGTTGATTCCTTGCAACGGAATCTAGTGGCGAAATGTGTTATAAGTATGTCAATAATCATGATGATGTGTCATATGTTATTGTAGTTTATAAATTTCAGTGATACCAAAATTCTTGAAGAATAATTAAGTGCTTGAAATCTATTCCTCCTTTAGCGAATCGCTTTTGATTTTATTTCTTTGTATTTATAAATAAATGTGCTAATTAAGTCTTTTTTAGGTTTGAAGAATCAAGGTGCCACTTGTTATATGAATTCTTTACTACAAACCCTGTATTTCACAAATCAGTTGCGTAAGGCGGTATATAAGATGCCCACGGAATCCGATGATAGCACCAGGTACATTATCATTTTTAAAAAAACCTTTATGTATAGCTAATTTAAAACTTCTTGTTTGTATGTAATGACTTTTCTTCAGATCTGTGGCACTGGCACTTCAGAGAGTATTCTATGAACTTCAGTTTTCTGATAAGCCTGTCGGCACTAAGAAGCTTACTAAAAGTTTTGGCTGGGAGACACTCGATTCTTTTATGCAGCACGATGTTCAGGAATTTCTAAGGGTAAGATAATGATTCAAGTTTTCTATGTGCAAAAAAAAAAACAATTGTCATTGATTTTAATATCTATGTGATTTGCTTCACAAGAACATAACTTCTCTTTGGAAACACAAGAGACTATTTACCTTTATTTCCTACGTTTTGAAATTTCTGTCTCTCTGTGACATATATTCTTTCTTTATTTATAATCAATATTAGAAAATAATATTTCTAAGAAATGCTTACATACTTCTAAAATACTGAGCATGTAGAAAAATTATATTGCCAGCGAAAAAACTATTGAATGCCCTTTAGTTAATTAGCCTCTCAACCTTCTATTTAATTGACAGTCATTGTTTTTTTTTTATATCATAGGAGGGAAACGAACAGGTGGGTCACCTGCTGTTAAGTGATCACCTTCGTCCTTCACCAGAGGAATCGCAAGTGCGTTGCCACCCTTTGGGGGGAAACGATTCGGGGAGGGTGAGGGAGAGGAGGAGAGTGGAGGGGAGGTACTTATGATTTTAATATCTATGTGATTTGCTTCACAAGAACATAACTTCTCTTTGGAAACACAAGAGACTATTTACCTTTATTTCCTACGTTTTGAAATTTCTGTCTCTCTGTGACACATTCTTTCTTTATTTATAATCGATATTAGAAAATTATATTTCTAAGAAATGCTTACATATTTCTAAAATACTGAGCAGATAGAAAAATTATATTGCTTTCGGAAAAAACTATCGAATGCAGTTTAGTTAATTAGCCTCTCAACCTTTTATTTAATTGACAGTCATTGTTTTTTTTTATATCATAGGAGGTGGGACATAGGAACAGGTGGGTCACCTGCTGTTAAGTGATCACCACCGTCCATAGACACTTGCGACACCAAGTGCGTTGCCAGCCTGCGTTTGGGGGAGGGGAGGTAAATGGGGGAGAGGAGGAGGGGGGAGGAGGGCCTCCGACTCTCTCACTGAGCGAACGAAACGCAACAATGCAAGCACTGTTACTTGACGTGGGTGTTTCTGTGGGTCGAGTGTTACTACCCCGGGCGAGCCGACCCATTCATGCTGAAACCAGTAATAGCTTCAGCGTGGCTCTACCACCTACAAAATTGTAATATAACAACATAATTAAAAAAGTAGTGTGGTTTTTTTTTAAATGTATTGTTATAAATTTTTACTTATAGGTGCTCCTTGATAAGTTGGAGAGTAAAATGAAAGGAACTTGTGTAGAGGGTACGGTGCCGCGGTTATTTGAAGGGAAAATGACATCATATATTAAGTGCAAGAATGTAAATGTGTCGAGCACAAGAGTGGAGACGTTTTACGATATTCAATTGAACATAAAGGGAAAGAAAAATAGTGAGTATTGTGACGACTAGGTCCGTTCCCTCGGCGTGGAGCCCTTGAGTACGCTGCTGGCGCGATACAGTGACACAAAATCTTACATCACTGCGACAACATTACACATATCACCTCCACACACGTGCACGCATACACGCATACACAGGCAAGTGGAAAGGTGTTTTTTTTTTTTTCCCTTATCAAACTGAAATAGTTTAGAATATTATCCGATACGAAATATATATAAGGGTTGTTGAGGTATGTATGCTTGGTACACATATATGTTTCAACAACTCATATATATATGAATAGTTATTTTAGGTTAGGTTAGCTTACATAGGTCGCGAATTGCATGTATCAGGCAACAGCCAAAGCCGAGGTGTGCCGCGCACCCTTGAGCTAGTTGTCAAAATAAAATCGGCTGAGTGCCTTAAGCGCTCGCCTTAGTAGTCCGGTGAAGCTGTTAAGACCTTGCTGGGTCAATAGCGTAGTCAGTTCGAAAAAAAAAGAAAACAGTGAGTATTGTGTACTTTAAATTGCTTTATGAACACAACCTTAGTCGTGCAATAATCGATTTGCAGAATGTTTGACGATATAAGTTAGGTAGTTAGGCACTCTGTATGTGTACCTTATTTGGTCTAACTTATCAAAGCCAGCTTATTCTCTCATATTTGTTAATTGATGCAATTATTATGATAATCTGATATATGATAATATGATAGTCAGATTTTATAATTTATCAAAGTTATTGGCTGAATCTTTGTTTGTAGCTCTCGGTAGCTCTCAGAGAGGATGTGATTGCATTTTAACGTAATTTAATTAGAACCCGTCCAGTACTTTAAGATCAAAGGATAGATCAATAATTATAACAAACAAATATAATTGCTCATCACTACATATTATAAAACAAAGTCCTCTGCCACGTCTGTCTGTCTGTCTATTCACGATAAACTCAAAAACTACTGAAAGGATTTTCATGCGGTTTGCATCAGTGAATAAAGTGATTTGTGAGGAAGGTTTTTTTTATTATCAGGGCGGGACCACGTCCGCCAGGCTCGCTAGTTTATAATGTATATTACTTTAAAGTGTTGTTTTATAGTTCGAATGAATCGAGTCATATATGATTTGCGTATAATTTATATCACAACAAGTCGAATATATCTCGACGATGTATTTATAATATGGGTAATAATTAATAATGATATCATATTAATTAAGAATTTACGTTACAGTCGATGAATCCTTCAAAGACTACATAAGCACAGAGACATTAGACGGCGAGAACAAATACGATGCAGGCGAACACGGTCTTCAGGAAGCAGAGAAGGGAGTGATCTTTGCGTCATTCCCTCCCGTTTTGCATCTACACCTAATGCGGTTTCAATATGATCCGATCACAGATAGCTCCGTGAAGTTCAATGACAGGTGAGACGATAGTTTGTTAAAAGTTTTAGATAACGCCTATTAGTTATTCAGAGAGAGTTTTTTGAAATTCCTGATAAGAATCTAAATTAGCATATTTTTTGTCTTTAATATATTTTGAGTTGTCAAGTTGTATTCTTGCAAGCTTTGAGATCTCTTATAGTGCGGTAAGTATAGTAAATGTACTTATTGTGGTTATGGTCTCTGTGTTTTTACTTTTGTAATATCTATTGGGAAAGTATTTTTGGATTTTTTTGATTAATGTCACTAGATGGCGTTTTTTATTATTTAATTTAGGGACATTTGACTCTAGTCATATCAGCCCCATCATAACCTAATTATACCAACGTTTCATATATTATCTGTTATATAATCATATTTCATTCCTTTCACATAGCAGTTATGTAATTTTAAACTGTCTTTTTTCCGACAGGTAACAGTTTCACCACTCTGTGTCGAAATTTTACTGTAATATTTCATTACAATGAATATATTCGTATAATTATTTCTACAAAATAAATTACAAACATAAATTTTTTTTTTATTGAAGAAGGCGTTACTTTGCGGAAATCCATCATTATATTAGAGTAGACGCTACTTTGCACTTCCGCCTGGAATTATCCAGGAATTATCCATAATTATCCTGGAATATTCCAGGCGGAAGTGTAAAGTAGCGTCTACTCTAATATAAACATAAATTGCCAAAAACTTGTATATAACATATGCAGTATCGCTCTATACATAGATATATACCATTTCGATATATAACATCTATATTTCACAGGTATTAGTTCTAACATTTATAGCTATAGGCGCTGATTTAAGAAAATGGTAGACTATTAAATAATTTGCTCTATGGTTATAGTCAAATAATTAATTATATTCATAAAATCTGATTAGGTGCTGTTTAATTGATATAAGTTATTATCATGTCTTCCTATAGTTGGTTATCCATTACGTAGAAAAAATAAAAAACGTTATAAATTTTTATAACAACTGGGCATCACATAATTGTAATTTTATTTTTGTGTGTAATATGTGATGTCTTGTTGTCTGTTTGTTTCTTGTTCAGTTGACTATTAAAAATATGTATGTTATATTGATAAGGGAATGTGTTAAAAATGGGTCAAAATAACTTCATGCTCTTAACACCGTCTAGTGATCACATATTGTATGTACCTTTTCTATGTCTATTTAAAACTAGCTGACCCGTGCCCACTTCGTTGGGCGGTAATAGGTATTATCAAGCTAAAACTTTTTTTTAGAACTCAATCATATATCTCTCATCGTTAAGGCAGCGTTCGTTAGAAACATTTTACCATTTTTTCTCCAACTCCCCAGATATTACCCCCTACAACCTCAGAAACTTTACCTCTTTATGATATTAGTATAGATAATATAATAAGTTAATAACTTCTGCTCGTGACTTTGTACGCGTGGAATGGTTATTTTGCGCTGAAATGCAGCGGAGCCTCTGAAAAGAAAAAAAAAAACCGATTTTGCAACATTCTTCATTGCTGCTCCGCTCCTATGGGTCTTAGCATGATGATATATAGCCTATAACCTTCCCTGATAAATGAGCTATATAACACTGAAATAATTTTCCAAATCGGGCCAGTAGTTCCTGAGATTACCCCTTACAATGTCACAAACTTTACCTCTTTATAATATTAGTATAGAAATAAAGTTTTCTAGTCTCTGATAAGCCATACTCTCGTTCTCAGTAATTAACTGAATTATTATTATAATGACCACTTCTACTTAATGTAAAGGACATGCTTATTTCATGGATGTAAATGTTATGATTTGTCTCTTGTTTTATTTACTAGGTTTGAATTCTATGAACACATCAACTTGGATGCATATCTTCAAGAGAAGCCCGAGACACCTGCCGACTACACGTTACACGCTGTGCTTGTGCACTCTGGAGACAATCATGGAGGGCATTATGTTGTTTTCATTAATCCTAGAGGCGATGGGAAGGTAACATACCACTATTTATCTAGATTTATACTGACGCCGTACTATTATGAAATATTTCATGTATTTTTTTATTTTCCGATAGAAATTGATTCGTTTCATATTTATCAATGTTATAGGGATCATTATTGTGTCATGAGTGATATATACTCGTATATGTGTGTATTTATAAATGTGGAAGGAATGACTTTCTATCCTATAAACGTATCATAAAAATAAAATCTATAAAAATGTAGAAAATACTTGTGCCTATAAATAAGGAACTAATGTAACTGATTTTTTTAAATTAACTTAAACAAATATAATGATATGTCATAAATGAAAAAAAATATATAGTCGTATGGCTATGGATCTGTTTTTCCTTATATATACAGGCTGAAAGTTTAGACAGTAGCAATATTTATGGAGGATACTATCTGCTCTATTCTCGTTCTAAATCAATTAAAAGATGGGTGGTTAATATTTGACCTACTTATCTAGAAAAATACCAAAATTGTACTCAGTCCTCTACGCGTCTATGTTAAAGCACAGCGTCAATGACCGCCGGGACAAAAGAAAGTGAAGTACAAAAAAAAATTGGGAACCTCATGAACAAAACATGAGGGTTTATTGTCCGTTTTATTATCGAAGGTAATTAACTCCGGGTCGCTCATTGTATCTTTCGGCACCGGTCATTGCACCTAATTTTATTACGTTTGAGTTTATATACTTTTGAAAGTCTTAGAAGAAACTTTAACTTAGGTTCTCATTGTTATTTTTATTATTTGTTTTGATATTATTATTGTATATGTTAAATGTGACCATGAACTATCATCTCTTAGAATACTATAAGCGACTAACCTAACACCTGGAAAAAAAAATATTTTTCAATATTGAAAAAAAATAGTAGATAGATATACCCATAGTAGTTTGAATCAGAATACTGTAAAAATATTTGCAAAGTTTCAAATGGTAATCTCTACGTAACTAGTTTGTTATTGTGATTGATTCGTTATATAATAAAATATTTATAATCTATAATATATTGTGAAAACAGTGGTGCAAGTTCGACGACGATGTGGTGTCCCGATGCACGAAGCAGGAGGCCATCGAGTACAACTACGGTGGTCACGACGAGGACATGGCGTTGACCGTGCGCCATTGCACCAACGCCTACATGCTTGTTTATATTAGGTAATATATGTTTTTGATGTGATAACGTCTTATAAATTGATTAACGCCGGCTGCACGCATTGAAAGCGCAGGACTCATTGTCACGTTCCATCTGAGCGCTCGGTGCAAGCGAGAGCGCGGAACAAGCGATAGAGAGGCGCGATCGGTCTAAGCGTTCGGGTTGTTTAGCATCAATACGATGCGTCCGACTCGTTATCACGTAAAGTTATCGTCCGTAAACCTATTTTTTGATACCAACTTTTATATAACAACCGTTTTTTATAGGGTAAATATATCTAAACTTTCTGTGCATTTGAAGTCTTTATAAAATCATAAAATATGCATATACACGATATACGTGAACAATATATACTTAGATTAGATATACTACTTTACAACTACATATGCATATTAATTAACTAATGTCTACATTGCTAAATTTAGGGTGATAATTTTGACAGTTCACACTAGGAATGGGGTAATCGAAAATGAATCTATCCGATCACGTTGGTTATGACGCCTTTTCTCAAGGTTATATAATACGCATTGTGTGCACGCACGCGTAGAAACACACGTACAATACTCAAATCGAAACAAGTAATCGGTAGTACAATCTATACTAATATTATAAAGAGATAGAGTTTGTGAGTTTGTGACGTTGTAAAGGGTAATCTCAGGAACTACTGGTCCGATTTGGAAATTTTTTTCAGTGTTATATAGCTCATTTATCAGGGAAGGTTATAGGCTATATATCATCACGCTAAGACACATAGGAGCGGAGCAACAATGAAGAATGTTGCAAAATCGGGGTATTTTTTCCTTTTCAGAGCTTCCGCTGCGTCTTAGCGCAAAATAACCATTCCACGC